>JAAEAF010000695.1:0-222484 GCA_011037195.1 Triatoma infestans
TTACTCTATAGGAACCTGACCATTATCTCACATGAATTTTTAGTCCTAACATTGTTTATCATTCTATAAACATACATTTTTTTTTAACAGGATTTAGAATATTAACAATTTTTGAAATAAAAATAATATTTTTGCAAAGATGGGCACACATTCGCATTCTTGACATGACGTGCATGATGACTCGTTGTATATATAAACATTTTTTCATAAGAGGATTAAGATAATGTAAGGTATGTAGCATGCCCGAACAAGCAAGATATGTTAGAAAAGTGATAGTTATTTAGCAGTACAAAGTTTAATGAACGAAATAATGAAAAGGACTAAGACAAATGTAGACTTATTTCCTTTATAATAAATAGTACGGTTAATGAAGGGGAAGTTTGTTGTCAAAACATGCCATGAAGACCTGTGGTAACATGTCCGGACAGGCAAGATTTGTAATAGTCAATGTTGAATAAAAAAGTAATAAAAAACGATTAAGATAAGAAGGTACTTTTTTAAAAAGGGTTAAGTATTAATTGTTAGAAATAAATAAAATAATCCTATTCCTGGATGACTCATTGCATATACTTATATTTTTCCTAATAGGATTAAGTACTAACGTTGTTAGAAAAAAAGAACCTTTTGCAAAGAATGGTAGGTTTTTCGTGCATTTCTGTTGAGACGTGCATGATGACTCATTGTATATACAAGCATACTTCATAACAGTATTGAGAGGAGAAATGGCGGTTCTAGGACACTTTTTTCAAAATAGCAGCCATCCCCACCACTCCCCTCCCACCTCTCCAAAACCACCCTTTCCTAAGCCACACCCACAAAACCCCACCGTTTCCCCAACCCCGCCCATCGGCCAATGATCGAATTCAGGGAGCACCTAGCCCACGCCCGCTTATCCTCCACCTCTCTCTAAGCATGCCTACATACCCTACCAGCGATCAATCATCGATTTCGACAAACCCCTAAATCACGCCTTCTTACCCCCACTCCTTAAGCTATCTCATCCAAACCGATGACTTTATTTTCTTTCTACCCCCCCCTAACACAGCATCTAATCCGATGACCCTATTTTCTCTCATACCCCTAAACATTAACCCATATCCATACCGATGACTCCATTTTTCTTGTAAACCCACGCCCAGAATCATGTGGAGTAAGGGGTCCAAAGAAAAAAAAAAACTAAGACAGGAAAGAACACTGCGTTTCAAGTTTTGTAAGTCGGAGCCTCACCTGCAATGCGGTAGAGAGGTCATTGATTATGATGATGATATGAACGCACATATATACAACCAACAAGTGTGAGTAATAAGAAACAGAAACATTACGTTGAAGTTTAGGTTGGATTAGTTATATAGTTAGAATGACTCTCAACTGAAGAGAGATGCATTCTCTTGAAGAATGAGCGATGAATGAAAGTATTTATTAGCGAGAAAGATAGCACGAAAGAATTTAGGATAGGTGTGAATGAAGTTTGAATGTATTTAATAGCGTAATTGTATTTATTAGCGAGGATGTTTGAATGAACGTGTAGGTTAGAATTTTACCCGGGGGTGCAAGGAAAATTTATAAGAGTACTTCACCCCCAAATATAGGTTAATAGTAGTCTGTATATTTTAAAAAACTAAAGAATTAGAAGTTGATTTATTTAGGTAGAAAGTCAGGTTAAAAAGGATGAGGAAAATTTATAAAAGTACTCTATCCACAAATAGCCCTCCTAAAAGACACTCCTTTAAATATCTAGAATAGTGATAAGGAAAGTAAATTGCGCATATAAACACATATAAAGTACTTTCACCGTTTTCTCACAAGTAAGTTCAATGTTCAAGGATATAAATATAAAATACTTTGCCCTAGCATAACATCACAGTACAATTTAATGCTTGTTATAGCTGTATGAAAGAGAAAGTTAAGGGATGGTACCTTCACTGCTACCGTTTTCCTCACCCATCGACAGGTTTCGATGGTCTTGTGTTCGAGAATGGCGGGCGATCATTAAACCTCGGGCTCCTCCAACTTCTTAGAGAAGTTGTGAAGGACGTTACGAGAAATTTGGTGCCATCCAAGTTCGCGAAGAATTAATACTGCTGAGGCGCTAATGGCCACCGCTGTCGATGCGCCGCCAAAAAAAAAAAAAAAAAAAAAAAATTACGTTGAAGTGAACTCTCTACATGAACTTGGTGAATTTACTCTGACGATGGATGGAAATCCGAAACCGGTCAGCAAGAAAATAAATATGCATGCTATGACGGATAAAATACCAGATGTTAACTACATAAAGTGCTGGGTTTATTCTTCTGATAGTAATCCACCATGGGTATTCATAAAGTTATAATTCCAAATGAAACAACTATAAGACTAGAACATAATTATCCAGAAAGACTGACGAAGAGAAAACATAGGTAAAGATAATGTTAGAGATAATTTCAGTGATAGCCTGTCTCACGGAGGCTATCACAGAAAGTTAGAAAGATGGCCAGGGCTGTGGCCGAAACTTTGTGTAAATAATAAATGCAAGAAGTAATAAACGAGAATATTTGTAGCTCTTGTATCACAAAAAAGAAAAATATTAGAAATGATTCTGATATATATTAAAACAGATAAATTAGCTACCAATTTTCGAAAGATGCCAACAATCTATCCCTCAACTCTAACAGACTCCTGGAATTTCTTAAATACTGCACATCAACTATTTCCATTCCTGATTACCTTCACCTACGTCATGACCAGATGGGCCACGTTGGTGGCGGGGTTCGCCTAGCCTAGCTACCAATATCATCCACCTTTCTCCTTTATCAAACCCCCCTCCCCCCCGAGGAATAGAAATCTCTCCTCACCGAAATATCAAAATTTCCTCCTATTTATAGTTGTTTACCGTCCTCCATATTATCATTGGAGGTGACAAAGGTTTTTGGGTTGCAGACTATTCCTTGTAGTACAAAGTGGAATGGTGAAAAAAGAGCTAACAATAGTCTCATAAAATATTTTTCCCCTTTAATTAAGTTCCGTTTAGCGGTTGGCTTTATCACAAAGTTTCTTGTTGACTCCTACAACAAAACTCATATTGAAACCTCATTTTTTTTTTTTACTTTATCTGTCCACAGTTCCTTTCAATCCTATACACCATACCCCGACCTCTTCCTAACCGACTACCTAGATAATATATAGTCGCATCATCTCAACATCCAGTCCCCTCCTATCCAATCATGTTTTAATTAAAATCTCTTATGAGTTCCCTGTCTCCTAGAATCATTTCTATAACCACGATGCTCTCTCCACAGAACCTCTTTGCCCTAGCAGGAAAATATAAATAGTGACCCTAGCTACTTATCCTTGTCTATCAACTTTATGGCTGAAGCCTCACCTCTCGGCTTCTCAAATTACTTTATACCCATATTCCACTTTGCAAGTTTCGAATTCGTAAGCCTCCCGCCTGTGGTTGGCCCCCTGAGATAAGGGAGTTAATGAAACGTAGAGAAGCTGCTAGAAGAACATTTAGGCGTACAAGGCTGGCTGAGGATTACGCAATCTCGTATAAATCCATAAAAAAACCTAACCCAAAATTTTATCCGCCGCTCAAAAATCCTAATACTTTCATGATTCCCTCAACTCATTATCAGATTCTCCTACTAAATGGTCTATCCTAGAAAAAGCTATTTCTTTTCTAAATCAAACTCCCTTCTCTCCTATTTCTTTCTCCGGTAATGAACTAAATTCCACTATGTATGGTCGTCATATGTTCCCAATGCCGCTCCTACCTCCTTGTCACGCCATTAACGTTACTTCTTTCAATCTTGAAGATTTCTTTTTCTCCTATGTACTTCTTCAAGTCTTACTAAATCCATTATGAGTCTCGTTCGGGATCCGTTGGTTCCGACAATATCCAGCTGAAACTTATAAAAAATCTGTCACCCTTATATCCTTCCCCCTCACCATCACATCAACAACTACTCTCTTCAGAACTCCATATTCCCAGACTCCTGGAAAGTACCCTTTGTATTACAATTTGAAAAACGCCAAATCCCTCTTCGTTAAGTGACTTCCGCCCTCTATCCCCTAAACACCTTTCAGTTTGAAGAAAATCGGTTGGCCAAATGTGGGACTTTACTGAATAGGTTTTCCAGTTTCGTGTGATTTTCTCCATAAAAACGCCGATGGTTTTAAACACTAATAAGAATTATAAGTGTGAAAAAAATTTGCCATTTTGCAGTGAAAGCCGTCTGAGTGTTTCACAACAGATTTTTTTTTTTAATTTATTTAATTCATTATTTCTAATTTGAAATGCTTTGTAACCTTTGCCATGTAATGTAATGACCCATTGTATTGTAATTTGTAATGTAATGATTTGTAAGCTTTTGCTGTCCTTGAAGAAGTTCATAAATTTGCCGAAACGTCAGGGAAATTTCGAAACAAGTTTGTTTTTTTTTGACAGAACTTAACATCTAATTTTACACTAAAAATAATAATAATGCTTTATTTAAAAGAAAAAGGAGTTCTTTTTCATGTCAGGATCGCATCGTATATCGATGCTTGTCTCTTTTGCCGTAATCACTGTTAAGTGATTTATTTGGAAAATCAGATTTTAATGGCCATCTGGATTTTTATGGCAATCAAGAATCTGGAAAGGAAGTGTACAGTACAGATTTCCAATTACACATGTATTATTATTACTCAGGCGTTACGGCGATACCTGATCTCGAAGTGAACAGATTAAAGGTACGATGATAATATTGCTGTAATCGGGTTGCGGAAAGAGATGGTAATCCTTTGTGATGTCCGAAAAGATGAACTAGTGGTTGGTTGTCAGTATATAAAATGAATCTGCGTCCACAGACATTAAAGCTATCGTTATTCGATGGGGCGTTGAAAAATGTTTTCCAATAGAGTTATTGGAAAACATTTTTCAAATAGCAATAGCTTCAATGTCAAGTAGAAATATTTTTCTGTATTCATTTAATCTCAATCATATCAACTCCCTTGTATGTAGTAATTCTGCCCCTGACGTGATGTACGTAAATTTAGTAAATGAAATTGTTATCTGTTCATTGCAATTAGGTCTGGCTACAAGAAAAACTTTTAGGGGGGTGCAGGAAAAATAAACAAGCTTGGTTCGATGGTAACTGTTGGTCGGCAAAAAGAAAAGTGATAAACATGTTAAAAGTAGCAAAAAAGGAAAATTTTAATGCTGAAAGTAAGGCTAATTATATTTTGTGCAAAAAAGAATACAAGAGAACATTAAAAAATGCAAAATGTACTTATTATGAGAGTTTGAGTACCGATATTAGTAATGTGAACAATTCAAGTATGTTTTGGCAACAGTTAGAAAATTAAGACCCCAGAATACTGCAATATAATCATATTGATATTGAGTCTTGGAACGAATATTTTAGAAAACGGTATCTTGATAATTCAGCCTCCACTAATTTCCTAATTCACGATGTCTTCCACCCCTTCTTTGATGAATCTTTTACATTTTCGGAAGTACTCTTCGCAGTTATTCAATGTAAAACTAGGAAATCTCCAGGCCCAGATAATATTCCAAATGAATTCCTAAAGGCTCTACCCATGTGTGACTTGGCTATATTCAAACTTTATTCAATAAAATTTTAGAATCAGAAGTAATGCCGGCCGGTTGGAGTGAGTCTGAGATGTTTCTTTTATTTAAGAAAGGGGACCCGCTACAACCAGATAACTACAGAACAATTTGTCTTATGAATACAATAGCTAAATTATTTACACAAGTTTTAACCAACATATTAAAAAATTGGCTAGAATTTGGTAACCTTTTAATAGAATCCCAGAATGGTTTTCGAAGAGGTAGATCTTGTATCGATAGCATATTTACGCTCTCCTCCCTAATTAATATTAAAATTAGAAATAACAGAAGTAAGGTTTACGCTATATTTGTAGATTTTGAAAAGACAAATTATTTAATTTTAGAACAAGTAGAAAGTGGATTAAAATTCTCGAAGGCTTCTATAATAATGCATCTACCAGAGGGATGGTTGGTAATAAGTACACTGAATATTTTTCGGTTTGCAAAGGTGTCCTGCAAGGTGACACAATCTCGCCACTCCTTTTCGCCATTTTCATTAATGATCTAGAACAGTTTTTAATCAGAAATGGATGTAATGAGGTTAGTATCAGTCATAATAAGGATATAATAAGCTTATTGTACCCAGATGACCTTGTCCTGTTATCCAATGGTATTAGGGAAACACATAAATTATTAAATTTGTTAGAAATATATTGCCAAGAAAATTTGTTAAAGATCAACATAAAGAAGACGAAAATTGTGGTATTTAGTAAGGGCAATCGGAGAAAAGAAAATATCACATTAATAAAAATTTATAAAAACAATAAAATAGAATTGGTAAAGTCTTATACATATTTAGGGATTCTGTTTTCTAATAGCGGTGTTTTTCATTTTGCATCTAACGCTATGGTAGCCAGAGCTACATCTGCTATTGGAGATACTAAACAAATTTTAGTAAAGGCTAAATCTTCTTCTTTAAACTCAAAAATTAAACTTTTTGAGAGTATCGTTAGATCTACGTATATTACTGTATGGTAGTGAAAATATGGGCATTAAAATACCTCGAGAAATTGGAATTAGTTCAAGTTAAATATTTTAAAAAAATTTTTACATGGCAAAATAGTATTCCAGGTTATTTGGTAAGAGCTGAATTAGGTTTAATTCAAATTCAATATTATGTTTTCAAACTGGTTTTAAATTGGTGGCACAAATTTCTAACATGTGTAGTAATAGACTGCCGAAAATCTGTAACGAAAGTTTAATAGTTTTAGATAGACTGGACGAATATAGAACTTTGATAAAATATAACTGGGTCTCTCAATTGGAAGGATATGGTCGTAGACATAAGTTATGAGTGGTTATGGCAAGAGCAATCCGCTGAAAAAATTTGGAAGTATAAGAATGAACTTCTGGCTAGTTATAAAGAAAAATTAATAAAAACTGATTTAGATCGAATTAGTGCTTCCTCTTGTAATCAATATTATAATTACATTGTGAACAACTTACAAGAAGATTATTATTTAAAATTTCAATGTTCTGTTTAATATTATAAAAGTTATTAGCCAAATTAAGGTTGCATCGCAATTTAGATGATATATATGTCATAAAAAATAAAAAATATGTAATTGATACACAACAATTTTGCATTTTTTGTAATTTTAACAATATAGCAGAAACATGGGAACATATATTTTTTGTTTGTCCCCTGTATAATCAGTTGAGAATCAAATATTTAGGTTTTGTGGAATATTTTAATATGATCGAAATATGTTCAAGTATTAATTCAAGCAAAATTTGATAAATATCTACAAATTCATAGTTAAGGCGTTAGAATTAAGAGAATCCGTCTTTCTTAGCCGATGAACAAAGACAATGAAGTTGAGGCATGATATGGATTTAGTTCTTTATTTATAAATAAAAAATAAGATAAATTGAAATAACATATAATAAAAATACAGAATTATTCAGTTCCTTTTTAAAAGAAGTTAATATACTATATTTTTGCAGTTTATAACATCTTTTTTTTTTTGTATAAGATATCATTAATTATATATAATACTTTTAGATGGAAATAAAGGCCAACTCCTCTGTACGTACATACTTGGGTATACAACAGAATGAAATAAAATAAAAAAAGTAGAAATATTTTTACGTAGGTACAGAAAGGGTTTAGAAGCAAATGCAATAGGCTTTTCGTTGCTATCTGGACTACATGGCATTAAGTCCGACCGGTGAAGCATTAACTGCGAGGATGAGAGGAAGCTTCTCATTTTAATGTGCTAAAATGGCTGGAGAAGTTAGTTCCTGCTTTATAAAGCACGGTCACATTTTACGTTGTAGAAAAAGGATGAATGTTTCTTCGTTTAGTTATTTAAAGGAAAGCTTTCGTCGTTAGATTTATAAGAAAACCGCTAGAAAACGTAACTGGTCATAAAAGTTATTTTAATTCAAATATGCTCTCTTGTTTCCAGGCTGATAGAATCGCTTTTAATTTAGCAACCTCAATTTGAATACCAGTCATCAAATTTGATATTCACGTTTTCCATTGAATCCATGAAGAATTGATATTTTTAATTATTCACGCGTAGGTATAATAGATTCCAACCCTCCAAAAACTCATTGGGTGTTGGTTAAGTGTTTGTAGTATTTGTAAACATTATTTGTGAAAGTAATGGAATTATAAGTCGCTTCTCAGCAACCTTTTCATGAACTTTTGAAAAGGCTATAACTCGTTGTTGCAATCAAAACTTTGTGTACAATTTTCATATCTTTTAATCTTTATGTACAATTATCATTTTTCAGAAACAATTCCAGGTAACGTCTTAAACTGACAAGGACGTGAAATCGAGACTTTCGTTGATAATTTAAATGTAGAAGTGAAATGTGAAATTGCTAATTTATTATGCTCCAAGACAGCTTTTAACACAGCAGAATAATTAGTTTGAAATTCTTGATTGAAATATTAATAACATATTATTTATATTTATTAATTATATATGGATTATATTTAGAAATAAATAATTATCTAATAAACAATAACCAAACTTACTTATCTAATAAATAATAGCTTCTACACAGTCAGCATCACCATTTTGTAAATAAATACAATCTTACAAGACAACCAATGGTGGCAAGGGGATAGCTAAGCGGTTTACCTACTGGACTCGCACGCGGAGGTGCCGGGTTCATGTCCAGCTGTGCTACCCGTAGATTTTTTCTTCCTAGGAACCTCTACTCTTCTGAACTACACCAGCAATTAATGTAGTACCTGCTTCATGTACACTGGTCACACCTTACCACCTCAATATTTATATCAGAAAAATAAGTAAATTTGATGATTAAACAAAATTTTCATTTTATATATAATTTTATTAACACATGTAACAGAATGCATCCGTTTGGGTACTTTACATCATATTATTTTATACTGTGGTTTATCTTATTCCTAGGAGCCAATACTTATTTGAATAATAATATACCGAGACAAAGCGGCAGATATAGAACTAGTAATTACAGGAATTGTGCTCAGAAATGTAAGCAAGCTGATTTAGAATACGATAAGGTTGCTGCAATTTCTGAAGAAACTCATCCAGTAAGTTGATTATTTAGACACAATTTTTAAATTTACTTGAAAATTTAAATCTGAATTAAAATATTTAAGGTTTGAAAGTTTTTTAAGAATAAAATCTACGAATACAATAGCCACATAAAAATCATGTCAGTTAATATTTTTATTTCTCATAAACATAAAAAAAGGATCAAAATTTTTTATTATAGATGATAGAAGAATTGTTATAATAAAAATGGATGTAATATTACAGGTAAAACTGCTATTGTTAACATTGTGAGTGATGACAAATTAAAATTGGACAATGACTGTGTTTAATATCTGTATGCTAAAAATAGATAAATCGAAATGATTTTCTCCAGCTATACAGTGATAATAATTAGTCAATTATTAGAAATTTCTGCTGTAAGTATATTAATGTATGCATAAAAATTTGTTTAATTTTTTAAGAGCAGTGGGTTTTGTCCACATTTTAGCCAAATCATTCTTGCCAATATGTGATTTACGATCTGCCTCAATTAGATAATAATTCTTGAAATCTATCCATCAACATTTCTTTGAGATCACTTGTCAAGTATATAAGGTCTAATATAGTTATCATATAACGAATTCCTCCATATTTTTGAAATTCTGCTTTCCATACAGAATGTGGATATTATTTCTAGGTACTTGGACTTGGAATATTTTTACTTTATAGGGTGGTTCGTTTTCATCATTCACTTTCTCTGCCTAACAACAATAAAATATATCTTCTTCTTCATATTTTTAGCAAGTTAAAAATAGTATCAAAATGTTTAGGCCTATCTTTTATCCCTTTACTTTGCAATCTTATAGCAGATTTCATTCTTTGTCCTTCCATAATACCATTCATGTACCAGTGTATCACCCCTTATAAATCCCTTACCAAATTTACAAAATTATTCTCTTCTCATTGCATAATCCCTTATATCTTTCGTCATTCCACTGACAAAAGTCTGTCTAGCAGCTCATGATATTCCTGTTACTGAATGAAACGTCATCCGTGTAGCCAAAGCCAGCACTAGGCATTCGTCGGTGTGATCATCAGCCAATTAATTGAATCTCTAATATGAGACTGCAATATTAAAGAGATATCTATGTAAATGGTCCCTTATCGGAATCCTTTTTGTAGAGTTGTTAGAAGGAAATGCAAGAAAATATCATGATCATCTAGTCATAATAGGTTGTTTAAATTCTGGGAAAAGATACATCAACGTGAGGAATATTTTAGGTATTTTTTCTCTAAACTGAGCCTGCGGTTGATTTCTGGTCTGGTTCAGACCGGTTGATGCTATGTTTTATTTTTGATTTGGACAAAATATTAACTCACCCTTCCACAAAGTGCCCCTAAAATGAATTTTCCAAAAGAAATGGTTCAAATAAAAGTTATTGCCCATCATACGTATAGTTTACATAGTAGTTTAAAGAAAATCGTTTGAGTCGTTTTCGTGAAAACTGCATAAAACTGAGTTTATTAAAATCGCACTTCCGATCAACCTATTTTCTTCAGACTTGTTATTTTGGCAACATATTTAATTCTAATTAATATTATTACTTGGATGATAGAATTGTATAAGAAACTGAAGCAAAACTCTTGTGGAAATCTTCCAAACTTCAACCTTTCACAAATATCCAATTTAAATGAATTGTCCCGAAGTATATTGTTAAAATTAAAAATTACTACAGTTCTCTTAATATGTGCAGCTCTTTAGCTAATTTCGAGAAAATTACAAAAATTAAAAAAATCCATTTAGTAAAGTGGTATTTCCGGTGCAGGAATATTTAAACTCTGCTTTCCATACACAATGTGGATATTATTTCTGAGTACTTGGAATATTTTTACTTTATGGGGTGGTACAATTGCATCAATCCTTATAAATCCCTTAACATCCATATGTTTTATGGCATATTTGTTCTCATAACATCCTTGATTCCTTATGTAGGTGGTGGTATATAACCATACATTATTCCTAAGTGGCAATTTAAAGGAAAGCAAAACCTAAATGGTCAAATAAAAGTGATAGCTATGTGCGTGTATATTTAGTATATGAAGTATACAGAAAATTTGGTGAAGCCGATCTTGACAAAATCACGAAAAAATAAAAAATATATTTAGAAAAGTCACATTTTCCGTTGATGGATTTTGTTCGAAATTTGCGGGGCTTGGTGCGATGGTAGAGTCCAAATAAATTAGCAAGTTTCAGCTTACTGAGAATTATTCCTTTATGAGATATTCTATTAACATTCACACCCATACAAAACACTCATACACGCACGCACACATACACAACATTTCCTAAAACTATTTTTTTTTTTTATTTTTCAGCACATCCCAAATCATGCATTTTCTATGTAATGTCATTTCGACAATCTGGCTGATCGCAATACTTTCTCCCTATTAGGAAAAAAGAGAAATTAAAAATGTTAGCGTATGGTGTTTTACAGTATATCTGAACAGAATATACCCTCAAAATGAAAAGTTGCAGGACGCTTAACCTTGGCATTCTTTTTAGGTACTACAACCGCATCAGACACGAAGATTTCGGCCATAATCCAACAACCAGAAGAGCGACTTTACTGAGTGTTTTTTTTCAGATTTCATAGCTTTGTCATAAATGTTTTTCCAACGATTCGCTTTTTATGCTTCGTATAATGTCAACACATATAAATATCTACGGATTTTATTTGAACCATTTTCCAGTAATAATTGATATTTTGAGAGTTCCAGGGAAACAATAGTTATTATATCTTCCTCTAAATTACACATCAGTATAATATATGGTTTTTAACCATCTAAATAATATTATTACATCTTAGTAGCATTGATAGAAGCGTTCTTACAAAATTTGAAGAATATTAATTAACCAGAAGTGCGACTTTACAGCATAAAATATTTAGGATTTTGGAATATTATGGAAAAACGATTATTACGATATTCTTTAAACTTGATTTGCTAACTTGTCAGATATAGTCGTATTGCTTTTATTTGTGCGGCATATGTGTGGCGTTAATTTGAAATTTTATATGTAGTTGTTTCAGTACTTTTAGAGCAATCTACTGGGCCAAAATATGATCAACTATCATTATATTGTGTTGGGATAAATACTACAAACTTGTCCTTTTGGTATTAAAAAGGAGTAACTGACAATGTGAGTGCTTTACACCAGATTTTATTGGTCCTAATAATAGTTTTATGGGCCTACCATGCTAAAGAGTTTCCTGTTATAGATTCAATTGGCAAATATATGTAATAGTTCTGGTTTAAATATTCAGTATTGGCTTTTGATTTACCAGCTTATAAGTATAAAAGAAATGAAATAGTTAGAACTTACGTTCGCTTAGCATCTTTCACAACGGCAGGGCATTATCATAAATGAATCTAAGTCGACTTGAATGGAATCTACTTTGGAATTTCATTAATTTTTTTTACTCAACTGTTTTAGGAAGTGAAATACATGGAAAAACTTATAACATTGGCAAATGAAAAACCAATAGATGATTATAAAAAAAGGCGGAATTGCGGAGGCAAAACATGTACTATGGAAGATGCAGAAAAATATTTTACAATAAGGTTTAGGCTGGAGAGCAATGATGTTCATAAATTCATTACTAACAGCAGCAACAAATATACAACTTACGTCAAAAATTATACACATGGTGACTTTCCAGCAATACAAAAATCTAATATACATAAACGACAAATCATTTTAGCTCCTAATGGCCAAGTATCTTCAGGTTTTTTTCCATTTAAATTCTATAATGGCTTGCAACAAACACCATCTATTCCAACAATCAATTCTTTTCCATATTTTATACCCATGCCGTATATAAGTCCATACCAAATACCCGGATACTCGGTATGTCCATTTGCTACAAATACAATAACACCAACAACCACTGCTAACACTCCAACGACAGTGACAAATACATTTACAGAAAGTCATTTCCCTGGACAAACGCCTAATAGCGACTCATCAAAAATTAATCTAACTACCAGCGATGAAACTAATGTTGATTCATCAGGACAGGGACCTAATCCAGATCTTCGGATGGATGCTACAACTACGCCAGTAACTACATTTGCTACAAATACAATAACACCAACAACCACTGCTAACACTCCATCGACAGTGACAAATACATTTACAGAAAGTCATTTCCCTGGACAAACGCCTAATAGCGACTCATCAAAAATTAATCTAACTACCAGCGATGAAACTAATGTTGATTCATCAGGACAGGGACCTAATCCAGATTTTCGGATGGATGTTACAACTACGCCAGAAATTACAACTACGCCAGAAGCTACAACTACGCCAGAAACTACAACTACGCCCAAAGCTACAACTACGCCAGAAACTACAACTACGCCAGAAACTACAACTACGCCCAAAGCTACACCTCCCACACATGCTCCAGACCTAGCACGAAAAAAGAAAAAAAGAAAAAATCCATGCCTTTACCTCAGGAGGGACCCATTTCATTATTATGGCTGTTTGTATGATTGGTATAAAATATTGGCAGAAAGTGATTATTAAATTAAATAAATACAAAAATTAATTTATATTTTGTTATTTATAAGAAATTAAAATAAAAATAAACGAAATTCACATAGGTTTATATAATTATTTCGAAAGCAATTAATTATTTTTTTTTTTTTTATTTGGATTCTTAATTTCTAAGTAGGTCTAAAAATAATATTGAATGTAGTGGGATAACTTAACTTGAATGAATATCCTGATTGATAGGTCATTGGAATATGTCTCTAGATTCGTTTTGACCAGTGCCTTTTTTTCATGATTTACCTTCTTACATCTGTAATAAGAAGGACAGCGATCGTGTGAAATTTTCAAAACAGTTTCGAGATCTTTAAAGAACAAGTCGTGTGAAACACTAAAAATGAGTCAAAGAACATGAAAATCGGACAAATGGATTCGGAGATATGATTTTTTTTAAGCAGAAATAACTTTGTACTGACAGTTTAGCTCACTTGTTAAAATTCTTTCTCCCTCCTCTTTGCTCAACCGGCCTTGGGTCCAGCTTCGGTAGAGTTGAAAAATTTCTAATGAAAACTAACATTAAAGAATAAAAAAAAAAAAACGTAATTAAAAATGTAAGAACAACTTAGAAAAGAACTTCTGGATGGGTCTTTTTGTGTATTTATGCAAGCAATGCATTTCTGTACTAACAAATATTCAGTCCCTTTCAAATTCAGCCAATAAACAAAGGATCTTGTCAATGCTATCGGTAAAATGGGCGAGCTGACACGTTTTCTTGAGGGGCAGCATTTCCCGCGCTCCCGGACCACATTGGTAACGGTTCTACCTCTCCTTAAGTTATCATCAGCTGAGCAAGCACCCTAGGAAACGTCCACTTACCTCCACCTCTACCCAAGAACGCTCACTAACCATTAATTGAAGTGGACTAGCACCTAGGCTAGGCCTACTTATACCACCGAACAGTCATCGAAGTTATGACACTATCTCCAGAAGAACTACCATTGTTACGTCAGCAGGAGCTGACAGCATATATATACTCCCACCGGCCAGCAGGCAGTCAGTTCTAAGCTCACAGCCGTCCGCCGCAGTTCCTTAACGTTACTTAGTTACTCATAGTGTTAAACAGTATTTTGCATTGTATTTAACCATTTATTGTCTGTAATATAAAATAAACGTTTTTAAAAAGTCAACTTCCGATTCTGTAACATAACTGGCGCCCGAACAGGGACCGCGAGGGCTTAAGTCAAACAGTGCGACCATTTGTCTCCCGGAATAGTGCGACCACTTGTCTCACCACATCCAAAGAAGACTTGAAACTCCCACGTCAGTGGCTTATTCGCGGTACTCTACCCACAAGAACCCGGACTATCCTCAGACGATAGAAGAAAGGCAAGCTGGCGAATCAACAACAACGCTTAAAAGGTGTAAGTAGCGCATCTGTCCTTAAACCCTCTAAATTAGTCATCCCTAAAGAAACTATCCCAGAAATGGCCCAAATTAACTATAAAATTTCCAAAGAAGACTACGACCACATCCCTTACTTCGACGGAAATCCTTCTGAGCTAGCGTTCTTCTGCGACATTGTTGAAAGTGCTTACGCTACCGTTTGTGCAGAAAATATAGCCGAGAGAGACTATAATCACAATATTCTTTTCATAAAAGTAAAAAGTAAATTATTAGGGCCCGCTAGAAACATACTCCTCTCACATAATGTAGACCATTTACTAAATCTATTAAAATACTTAAGAGAAAGCTTTGCCGACTCGAGATCCTTTGAGATCCTCAAAGATGAAATTTTTCAAACTAAGATGTACGCTAGAGAGCCTCCCATCGACTTCGTCAATAGGATACAAGAGCTACGCAATTTAGTTTATATTAGACTCAAACTAGACGGACTTACAGCGGACACCCTAAAACAAATTATAATGAGAGTAGACAAGGAAATAATATTTCACATATATAAATGCCTGCCCCCTACATTAAGTAACCATATCATGATCTTCGACCCCAGCACTCTAGATGAAGTGCGGAGCATAATCTATAATAATGTTCATTTATTGTAGCTAACTTAAATTCTTCCCATGGTCCTAAAAAGCCCAACCTACCCTTCCGAAAACCAAACCCTTACAACCAACCCCAACAACTTTATAGACCGAATCCGCCATACTCCTACAGACCGAATCCACAACACTTTGTACCACACGTCCCCCTGGCTCAAGCCCCTAATTACCATTATCAACCAATTGAATTTAATCCCAAGCCTATAGAATCGATGCCTCAGACTTCCCTTTACCGACAACGACCGCAACCACAACCGCAACAACCCCAACGACCCAGTTTTGGACAATCCCACCATCCTAATAATCCAAACAATCCTGATCACCCCTTTAATCGGCCCAGATTACCTCCCGGCCACTTCTCTCAAAACACGGTGTCTATGCGTACCGCAGGCAGACCCCGGTTTAGAGATTACATTTCCCCGCACGAACTGACGCATTGCCAAAAAGCCGATCAACCTGAAAATTACACGGAACAAGACAAGGCATACGAAGACAGACTTTCCCGCTTGGAAAACTCTATAGACAAAATAACAGAGGAATTTGAGCATTTTTTAGACGATGGCCACGAGAGCCAAGAAGGCCCCCCGAATTTAGCCTAAACCTTGTGAACAAATCCTTACCCACTTTGTAGATAAATCTGGCCTAAAGTGGTTAATAGACACAGGCTCATCGGAAAATTATATTAATCCGAATGTGGTTCCCGCTAATGCTCTATTATTATTAAAAGATCCCTTCATAATATCCACTCCCGCAGGTAAAAAACATGGAGAATCATCTTGTCAGTTTAATATCCTAGAAACCTTTAATGTAAACCTCCAAACCAAATTTCATTTATTCCCATTCTCCGATAAATATGACATTTTATTAGGCCATAAGACAATGCAAGAGCTTGGTATGAGTATAGATTTAAATAACAACATCCTTTCCTATCCTCAAGGCACAATTCCCCTGAAATTCACCCTTAACCCCACGGACAACGATCCAAATATAATCACCTTAGAACAAGGTGTCAATTTTATTGAATTCCCTGTAAAAAATAAGGAATTAAAATACGGTTTAATTAGTGAAGATATAAAAATTAACGATAAATGTATTGTAAAAGAAGGGTTATATGATATTGTTAATAATAAAATTCTATGCGAAGTCGAATCCAAAGAAGTCATGGCCATTTGCCCCGAACCTATGGATATCGACGAACCGCAGGAGATTAGCATAAATATACCAGTGACCAATTGTCCCGAAATGTCTGACGATTTTAGGTTAAGAGAAATAAAAAACGAAATCCCTAAGTTAATTAGAACTGAGCATATGAACTCGGAAGAAAAGCATAAAATAATAAAACTATTAATAAACTACCCCCAAATAATTAAAAGAGAGCATGACAGACTAAGCTGCACTGATGTACTAAAACATAAAATTCAAACCACCGACGAAAATCCAGTATACACTCGAAATTATAGATACCCAGAAATCTATCGGAAAGACGTACAAACGGAAATAGACAAACTACTCGAAAACAAAGTAATACAACATTCTAACTCCCCCTATAACAGCCCAATTTGGGTAGTACCAAAGAAACCAGACGCCTCAGGTAAAAAGAAAATACGAATGGTTATAGACTACCGCAAACTCAACAACAAGACAGTCGAAGACAAATTCCCCCTTCCTAACATTGAAGACTTATTCGGTAAAATAGGACGCGCGACTTACTTCTCAGTAATTGACTTAGCTTCAGGGTTCCATCAAATCGAGATGGACCCCGAATCAGTTCCCAAGACAGCATTCTCCATTGAAAACGGACACTACGAATTCTTACGCATGCCCTTCGGACTTAAGAACGCTCCCCCCACTTTCCAAAGGGCAATGAATTCCATCTTTACCAGGATCCCTAACGTACTAGTATACATGGACGACATTATCATTTTTTCGGACAGCTTGGACGAGCACATAAAACACCTCAAGACGGTCTTTGACAAACTTAGGCAACATAATCTAAAAATTCAGCTTGACAAGACGGAATTCTTCAAACGGAACTTCTCTTTTTCGGACACATCATCTCCGACAAAGGCATACAACCTAACCCGGCAAAACTAGACGCTATTGCTAAATTTCCACTTCCCAAGACACAGAAACAAATCAAACAATTCCTTGGTCTTACTGGCTACTACAGAAAAATGATTAAGAACTACGCCAAAATAGCCAGACCCTTAACACTCTCACTACGTAAGGACAGAGACATAGTAATTGACGACAGTTACAGACAGGCCTTTGAAACTTTGAAGTCCCTTCTACAGAATAGCCCTATCCTGCAATTGCCTAACTTTGAGAAACCCTTCATCCTCACCACAGACGCCTCCAACTACGCAATAGGAGCCGTCCTGTCCCAAAACCTAGACGGAAAAGACCTCCCTATTTCCTTCGCTTCCCGTACACTAAACAAACAGGAAGAAAATTACTCCACGATCGAGAAAGAACTATTAGCGATCGTCTGGGCGTGCAAACATTTTAGACCTTACCTCTACGGACGTACCTTCACCATACAAACTGACCACAGACCGCTACAGTGGCTGCACAATCTAAAAGAACCAAATTCCAAACTTATCCGGTGGAAACTACAACTAGCCGACGTCGACTTTAACGTTAAGTATGTACAAGGAAAGAGCAACGTGGTAGCAGACGCCTTATCACGAAACCCACCAGAGGAACAAAACCTAAACGCCTTAGAAACCTCTTCCCCAAATCCAGAAGAAGTCCTAAATGAATTCCTTTCTGCCCCTTCACCTGAAAACAGTGACGAAATCTTAGAGGACCTAGCACGATTCCTAAACATTACTGATGAAGAGGACAATGAGAGCTTACAAACTCAGCACTCCCAAGAATCCTCCAATAGCCAAATTAAAATAATAGACGATAAAACACGCTGCATTAACGTAGAAAAATTTCAGATTGTCCTGACTCGTGGCAACCCAGAGATGAAAGTCCCAATCGACAGACCTTTCAACAAAACGAGGTATAACTGGTTCATTAGGTACCCATACTCCAACGACATAGACGAATACTGCCTAGAGTACTTACAACCTAACCATACGTACGGCGTCCTGTGTTCACCTCCTATCGAAAACTCCATTGACGAACAGATATACGACCAAATCTTTGTCAACCTATCAGAAATAGTAAAAGAAAAATTCCCTACGGTCAAACTTAAACGTTACTACACCAAAAGACGACATAACTGACACCTCGGGACAGGAGGAAATAATCCTAAACCGACATGTAGGTAAAACCGCACACCGAGGCATCCACGAAATTTACCACAACTTAGCCCAACGATACTACTGGCCGAAAATGCTCGAACACATAACAAAAACTATCAACAATTGCGCGCTCTGCAAGGAAGTAAAATACGAACGGAGACCAATACGACAAATTTACGAAATTACCCCTACTCCTTCCAAACCTGTCGAGAGACTTCAGGGGGACATACTGCACTATGACGGCAAACAAATTTTCACCCTGATAGACTGCTTCTCTAAAAGACTATACGGACAGGTAATTAGAACCTCCTCTGCCAATGAAATCGTCACCGCTCTAGAACACTATTTAAGCCTATTCCCCTGCCCTAAGACAATCCAGTTTGACAACGGTTCTGAATTTAAGAACGGACTAGTCGAGAATTTCCTAAAGTACAATAACATCGACACACACTTCACTACCCCAAACCATTCAGACTCCAACGGACTAATAAACAGAGCCCAGTCAACATTAATTGAAATTATGAACGTAATAAAACATGGAAAAGACTATCCCCTGAATAAAATTCTGGGACTAGGACTAATAGCTTACAATAATACCAGGTGCAAGCAATGACTCACGTATTACAACTGCTGACAATGGGGAACCTAGCAACTCGGCACATATTACAACTGCTAGCAATGGGGAATTTAGTCGTCAGCACAGAGATAACTGACATGACTCACGGACCTGGGATTCTTGCCTATCGCACTTAATAAAGCTTACGTCATAGATAGATACTATACTTTCATTCACATTGCCGACGTACAATTACTAGACATAGAATTAGATAAGACCTTTTATATAATCAGCACCACATACCAACGCAACCGGACAACACAGATAAAATCATTCTTTAAATACTATTACTATCTCCGTAATAAATTAGATCACTTAACAATTAACAAATCTCGAACTAAACGTGGACTCATTAACGGCCTAGGTAAAGCCATATCTTGGCTAACCGGAAACATGGACAGTGACGACAAAGAACGATATGACAAAATCATAAACACTATAGAACGCAACAGTTTTCATCTTGAGAACAACCTCAAAAACCAAATGGCAATAAATAAGCGGGTAATTGAAGAATTCAATCATGACATACAAGTTATACGAACCAACAATGAAAAAATGACAACCTTCTTCTCCAACCCTATAGTGAGCCAAATTGAGCTAAACCAACAATTTAATTCTATCCTCTTTAACCTGGTCCTTATCGTAAACAAAATTGACGACATGGAAAACTCTCTAGAATTTTGTAGATTAAACACTATCCACTCTAGCATCTTTCTTCTCAAGGATCTTGAGTCACTACAAAAATCTCATAATGTAACATTCATAACCCCTGACATAGAATAACTTGGCAATTGAGCAAGGTACACTGCTCCATCAAAAGATGGAACATCTACTACTTTATTAGTGTTCCACTAAAAACCTCTCCTCTTGAGACGTACTTCCTTCTGTCCTATCCTATAGAGAAAGAGCACCATCTCCCAACAATTCATGTCCATCCACCCTTGATCCTAAAAACCCAAGATGAGTTATTTACAGCTACCTGCGAAGAAATCAACATGCCATTTACTGCCACAACAAAACCAGCATCCAGAACGACTGCATTCGCCAAATCATCACAAACATCAACCTCGTAGCGTGCAAGACGGTATATACATCCAGTGCACCATTCATCAAGTATATCCCTTTTGTTGACTACTATTTGACTTTCAGAACTAATAGAATAGTAGTGAACAGAGGCAACCGCAATGACACCATATTCCTCACTAACACCAGCCTCATAAAACTGACCAAAGATGAGACCCTACTAGACAGCAACGCTATCCACATATACAAAGACTCCAAGGGCATACTAACTACTGCCCCAGTGTACGCACATACAAACCTAAATGTATCATTTGAAGACTTACACCAAATCAACCTCAAAATGGAACCACTGGGACATCTGGAGGAGATACCTAATAGTTCGGCGACTATCTACTATTACATCGCAATGGCAATAGCCCTGTTATTATTATTATGTCTCTCATATTTTTGCTGTGTCTGTAGAAGGAAGACAAATCCACAGCTAGGTACCACAGGTGGAACCCAGCCACCAACCACGCCTCGACAGCCAGCACCAGCCGCAGTATACCCCGGACTCTCATGCCAATTGTCGCGGGAGCTCCAAACTTGAGGAGGGAGGAGTTATGACACTATCTCCAGGAGAACTACCATTGTTACGTCAACAGGAGCTGCCAGCATATATATACTCCCACCGGCCAGCAGGCAGTCAGTTCTAAGCTCACAGCCGTCCGCCGCAGTTCCTTAACGTTGCTTAGTTACTCATAGTGTTAAACAGTATTTTGCATTGTATTTAACCATTTATTGTCTGTAATATAAAATAAACGTTTTTAAAAAGTCAACTTCCGGTTCTTGTAACATAACTTCGATTTTGACTACCCTGTGAGCCACACCTACTTATACTTTCCCTTAACATAGCATCCAAATTGATGACTCCATTTTCTTTCCACCCCGATCCATTAGCTTAGCATCCTTATCGATAACTTAATCTTCATTCCACATTTTAGTAGATTCAGAAGCACGGAACTTGCAATTCTATTGGCTAGCTAGTGTTTTTAGAATGGGTATTAGATGGTGAAATCGATTATTCGATAGATCAATCACTGCGAATCCGTTTTAGATTCATAAAGCTGTGACGTCATAGCGTGAAGATGATAAAGTATAGATGGGCAGTTTTCTCTACAATTTGTCGGCTCGAGATACGCAATGTGTTGTGTAAGATGTGAGCAGCAGCAGCAGACAGTTGGAGAGGGTAAGTAAATCTTTCATTTTATCACAGTTTAAAGTTGGGTTATGACCAAAATAATCGATTATTAGGCGGTATGTAAATACTGCATTCCTGGCTATGTGTGAGAGAGCCGCAATTCTATTAGCTAATGCGTATACTGAAGTAATAGTACATTCTGATTGATTGATAAAATGATATCAACTGATGGGGGGGTAGCTTGTAGTGGTGCGCAATATGTTTATTTGGATTTACTCTATAGGAACCTGACCATTATCTCACATGAATTTTTAGTCCTAACATTGTTTCTCATTCTATAAACATACATTTCTTTTAACAGGATGTAGAATATTAACAATTTTTGAAATAAAAATAATTTTTGCAAAGATGGGCACACATTCGCATTCTTGACGTGACGTGCATGATGACTCGTTGTATATATAAACATTTTTTCATAAGAGGATTAAGATAATGTAAGGTATGTAGCATGCCCGAACAAGCAAGATATGTTAGAAAAGTGATGGTTATTTAGCAGTACAAAGTTAATGAACGAAATAATGAAAAGGACTAAGACAAATGTAGACTTATTTCCTTAATAATAAATAGTATAATGAGGGCGAAGTTTGTTGTCAAAACATGCCATGAAGACCTGTGATAACATGTCCGGTCAGACAAGATTTTAATAGTACAATGATGAATAAAAAACGATTAAGATAAGAAGGTACTTTTTTTAAAAGGGTTAAGTATTAATTGTTAGAAATAAAAAAATAATCCTATTTCTAGATGACTCATTGCATATACTTATATTTTTCTTAATAGGATTAAGAATTAACGTTGTTAGAAAAAAAGAACCTTTTGCAAAGAATGGTAGGTTTTTCGTGCATTTCTGTTGAGACGTGCATGATGACTCATTGTATATACAAACATACTTTATAATCGTACTGAGAGGGGAAATGGCGGTTCTGGGACGCTTTTTTTAAAATAGCAGCCATCCCCACCCCTCCCCTTTCACCGCTCTATGTCCACCCTTTCCAAAGCCACACCCACAAACCCCTTACTAATTCCTCAAACCCCGCCCACTGGCCAATCATCGAATTCAGCGAGCACTTATCCCCACGACCGCTTATTCTCCACCCCTCTCTAAGATGCCTACTTACCCCTACCAGCGTCCAATCATCGATTTCGACAAACCCCCTAAATCACGCCTACTTACCCCCACTCATTTAGCTATCTCATCCAAACCGATGGCTCTATTTCCTTTCTACCTCCCTAACTTAGCATCCAATCCGATGACCCTATTTTCTCTCCATTACCCCTACCACTTAACCTATAATCCATACCGATGACTCTATTTTTATTGTAAACCTACCGCTACCCTAACATCAAGCCACTGACTCAATTTTCTTATTACCCCCACTCCTTAATCTATCATCCCAAGCGATGAACCCAACCAAATGATCCTGCCATGATAATCCTGAATCAAATATGAGGCCAAGGAAACGGGTGCTTGGTTTGTACTCAATTGGCGAGCCGTCTATATATAAAGTTGGTAGGTTGTGCTCGTGCCTTAATCTGCAGAAATGTATAGAAACAGGTTTAGTTCTTGAAAATTTAAACCCGTTCCTGGAAGCCTCAGCAGCCACTCGGTTTATTGCTTGCTGTAGGGTTTCTCCAACCTCATCTATGTTGTTTCCAGATAAGTATATGGCTAAGTCATCTACATAGAGAGAAACCGGTAAAGTATTTCCCACAGCTTCAGCCAAGCAATTTACCGCCACTAAAAATAATGTAACACTAAGTACCGATCCCTGGGGTATACCATTTTCTAGAACTTTTGGATTTGATATAACTGAGCCCAAACGTACTCGAATTCTACGTAACTCCAAGAAGCTACGGATGAATTTAGGCAAATTTCCCCTCAATTCCCATTCGTGACACTTCCGCAGTATTCCATGCCGCGATGTAGTGTCATAGGCCTTCTCAAGGTCGAAGAATACGGCCAGCACGTGTTCTCTTTTCATGAAGGCATTCTGGATATATATTTCTAGACGGCTCATTTGGTCCAAAGTTGATCTGTACCTGCGGAATCCTGCTTGATGCTGGCTTTAAAGCCCTCTGGTTTCTAAAACACGTACTAACCTGTAATTAGCCATTGCTTCCAGGACTTTGCTCAAGTAGGTGGTCAACGAAATGGGCCTGTAACTAGAGGGTTCGCTGGGGTCTTCCTCTTCTTTAGGGATCGGTACTATAATAGCTTCCCGCCAATTGTCAGGATATTGACCGGTCTCCCATATGCGATTGTAAATACTAAGAAGATATTCCTTATTTTCGGTATTCAAATTTTTTAGCATGGCATAAGGGATCCCATCTAAACCAGGTGAGGTATCTCTGGCTTTTCTAAAGGCATTTTCTAATTCGCATATAGCGGGGCATTTTAGGTTTCTAAGTTGATGGTGTCAAAGTCGAGTAGCTGCAATTCCACGTCAGCTTTAGAAATTTAGCCGAGTATGCTTGTGAACGTGACACTTTGGAAAAGTGCCTGGCAAAACACTTGGCGACTTCCATTGGCTCAGTGACGACGACATTTCCTTGACGGAGGGCTGGCATTGACGGGCTTTGCGATTGCCAGAGAGAGTTTTAATTTTATTCCAAACTTCATTTAAAGTCTATGAACTAGTAAGCGTTGATACGTAAGAGGCTAAGGTTTCCTTCTTAGAACTTTTAATAATTCGCCTTTCCCTGGCTCTTAGCTTCTTAAAATTGTTTAGATTTTCTTCTGTCGCATATCTTTTAAACCTATTGAATGCCCGCTTCTTCGCCGCATTGGCTGTTTTACACTCTAAGGTCCACCAAGAGACGGAAGTTCTTTTGACTCTTCCACCGCCCCTCGGCACCGAACCGTCGGCAGCGTATAATAGAGCTTCAGTGAAATTCTTTATGTCCGTAGTGACATCTCCTTTAAAAACGGGGGTCACCAGTCTGGCTGAGTAAGCAGGCCAATTTGCGCTCCTGGTGTCGTATCTCACAGGTTTAGTAAAATTGGATCTAGAGATGGAGCTTTTTACTATTATTGGGAATTGGTCACTTTGGCATAATTCCTCTAGAGAGGTCCATTCGAAACGAACTGCTATAGTGGGGGATGCTATACTTAGGTACTAGAGATTGCACTAAAAGAACCCGAGTATGCATTAAAATGTGTTGTGGCACCGTTGTTGAGAATCATTAAATTATTATTATCGATTATCTCCTCAAGAGTTCTGCCTCTCATATCACTAGCGGCCGAGCCCCAATAGATGTTATGGGAGTTAAAATATCCCATTAGTAGCATCGGTGAGGTCAGCTGTGAAAGCAGATCCTCCAAATCACTCCTACGCCAATAGATGTCAGGTAGATAAATACTTACTAAGATGATCTCCAACGGTGTTGCTAGACGCACGGCCACTGCTTGAAGATTCGTATTTAGGCTACCCGCCTACTGCTTATATCTTCTCACACAGACGGCCACTCCTCCATGCGCAACTCCGCCGGGGACTGGCTGCACCTCCTTAGTGTGTGCAGTGTATCAGGGATCCGAATAAGTGTCCTGTGCGTAACTTTGTTTCTTGAATAACAATGCCGAAGGGGCAATGCCGTGCTAAATTCGACGCAGCTCTTCCAAATTGTTTATAAAACCCCTCATATTCCACTGGATAATGGACTCACACATTTTGATAATTTAAAGTAACCACTTCTGGCAGGAACTCTTTAAGAATGAGATAATTAATCATATAGAACGAATTATTTACAGTTAAATATTTAAATATTAGCAAATAAATTATTCTATGTGCAAGTATATTTACAATGGAATTTATAGATTCATCAATATCTAAATAGCATTATTTACAAAATAAACATTACTAGCTATGTACATTACATATACTGTGTTCACATATGAAATTAACTTAATATTAATTTAATTGATCGGTCGATGCTTTATTTTGGCGCGCTTTTCCTTTCGGCCTACCTTTTCTTTTTTGAGTCGGTGGGCGATCGAAGATCTGCCCACTCTCCGACTCAGAAGCATCGATATCCGTTCCTATTAATTGCCACTGTTTACGAGGGAAACGGAGTTTATAATAATTGGTAGGGGCTCGAGGCCCTCTTAAAGATCTCTTAATTTTGCTGCCTTGTACCGCGATGGGATGCGGCAGCACTGAGATATGTTTTTTCTTCGTTTCTTTCCTCTTTGAGGATCGGTGAGGGGGGTTTACAACCTGCCATATCTCCCCGAAAGAGGTTGGGGTAGTATTGGTTGCAATGGATACTACCTTGGTTTCAGTTTTGGGTGGGATGAATCCCACCTTAGTTTCCACCCCACTAGTAGAAGGGGATGGCATGACTAGCCTTAGGGCTAGTTCTGTCTTACTGGGTGAAGTGATTTTAGGTGGTGGAATCTCGCCCACCTTAATTATTTTTTCCCTTAAGAACGGGAACGAGCCTACTGTTAAAGATTGAGAATTATACACCGCTGTTTTAGTCACTTTGTCAGCAAATGAGACATCCGCATATGAGAGACCGGTCAATATCCTGACAATTGGCGGGAAGCTATTATAGTACCGATCCCTAAAGAAGAGAAAGACCCCAGCGAACCCTCTAGATACAGGCCCATTTCGTTGACCACCTACTTGAGCAAAGTCCTGGAAGCAATGGTTAATTACAGGTTAGTACGTGTTTTAGAAACCAGAGGGCTTTAAAGCCAGCATCAAGCAGGATTCCGCAGGTACAGATCAACTTTGGACCAAATGAGCCGCCGTATTCTTCGACCTCGAGAAAGGCGTATGACACTACATGGCGGCATGGAATACTGCAGAAGTGTCACGAATGGAGATTGAGGGGAAATTTGCCTAAATTCATACGTAGCTTCTTGGAATTACGTAGAATTCGAGTACGTTTGGGGTCATTTATATCACATCCAAATGTTCTAGAAAATGGTATACCCCAGGGATCAGTATTTAGTGTTACATTACTTTTAGTGGCGGTAAATTGCTTAGCTGAATCAGTGGGAAATACTTTACCCGTTTCTCTCTATGTAGATGACTCATCCATATACTTATCTGGAAACAACATAGATGACGTTGGAGAAACCCTACAGCAAGCAATAAACTGAGTGGCTGCTGAGGCTTCCAGGAACGGGTTTAAATTTTCAAGAACTAAACCTGTTTCTATACATTTCTGCAGATTAAGGCACGAGCACAACCTACCAACTTTATATATAGACGGCTCGCCAATTGAGTACAAACCAAGCACCCGTTTCCTTGGCCTCATATTTGATTCAGGATTATCATGGCAGGAACATTTGGACTCAACCCACCTTAAAGCAAAGAAGACCCTAGATGTATTGAAATTTATATCAAGCTATAGATGTGGAGCAGAGCGTGAAATTTTAAAACGTATATTCATTTGCTTTACTCGATCTAAATTAAAATATGGTGTTCCAATGTATAGTTCAGCGCGCAAATCACGCCTGAAGATTCTTGATAATGAAGGAATAAGACTAATAACAGGCGCCTTCCGTACCAGTCCTCTTCAAAGTCTTTACGTAGAATCTGGGTTGCTTGGATGACTCGAAGACAGATAGTGATGTAGGATGTGCCGTTTACACGGAGGGCATTGTCCTAACATGGACGCTACCTCCTTATACTTCAGTATACACTGCAGAAATGTATGCAATATGCCAGGCTCTGAAATTAACGCTAGACAAGAACTTTAATAAAGCAATTGTGCTGTCGGATTCTTTAAGTACGCTGATGTCTTTGCGAGATGCATTCTCAGTTGACCCGATGGCTATTGGTATTTATGAAATACTACATCAGCTGCGCTTACGCGGGCAACTGGTAACATTTGCATGGGTGCCGGGCCACATTGTTACGTCCGGCAATGAAAAAGCAGATAGGGCAGCAAAAAGTGCCGCCTCTAATCATACGGTCAGCGTTATTCCTGTGCGTCCTACTCATTTAAATGTTCACATAAAAGAAAGTATTATCAAAAAATGGCAGCATCAGTGGGACCAAACAAATGAAAAATTGAAAGAGATTAAACCAAATGTACGAAATGCACCAGCTGAGAACATTCCGCAGCGTGAATCTGTATAATCACAAGGCTGAGGATTGGCCATACTCGTTTGACACATGGTCATCTCCTCGTAGGGTCTAGAAGACCGAGATGCTCATGGTGTAGAGAAAGACTGACTGTCTATCACATATTGGAAAGTTGTCAGGCATTGCGACACTATAGGGAACAGGCAGGCCTGCCACATGATTTGCGCGCAGTGTTAGTAGAAGGGTCTTCGTATAAAATGAGGCTATTTGCTTTTTTGAAAAGAATTGGATATTACTATAAAGTCTAGGCTAGGTTTAGGTTAGGTTTAATAAAAGGGGAGAGGAATATCGAGTACTCTCCTCTCTGTGTGAATGCAGTTTGCTTGTATTTATTAGTACGATCGTATTTATTAGTGTGCATGTATTTATTAGTGTGAATGTAATTATTGGCGTAAATGAATGTGTGAATGAGTGTAAATAGTGTATATATTTTTGAGATTTAATTCATTTTAAGGGGTAGGACTATTTTTAAAAGTACTACACCCAAAATAGATTTATGAAACTTTCAGGGAGAAGAAAATTTACTAAAATATTCCGCAACACGCAAATAGCCTTTAGAAAATAAGAAAAGAAAATATAAAATGAAAAAGAGTTGAGTCTATCTGATAGTAAGTTAAAGATCTTAGAAGATAAAAGTAAGTTTGAAAATTGGACTAAAAAAAGGAAATACAATAAAAAGCAGTGTAGACAATAAACCAATTAGAGTTTTATTAATACACTTATTTATCAGTAAGAATACACCATCCAAATGATTCGCAGATAAAGGGATGGCACAACCAAGATATCCGCACTCCCCTCGTCGACCGGTTTGATGATGCAAGAGGTGATGCGTGGAACTGTGATACAAACCGGAAGCACCACCTACCTTGCTGAACAAGTTATTGCGTTGGTTGCCTTAAGGTAATGAAGAATAGTGCCATCCCAGCTTTTGAGACCAAGTTCGAGAAGAAAACTGTGTGAGAGGCGCTAATGACCACTGCTGTCGATGCGCCCGGAAAAAAAAGAAAACTTTAGAATGTTAATAAGTGTATTAATAAAACTTGGATCTATTGTGGGGCGTGCCACAATAGATCCTTGGGGTGTCGCGGTGGCGTAGGCTGAAGAGCCAATTCCCCCGTTAGAATCTATCTATCTATCTAATAAAAATAAGAACAGAATATGAATAATTATAGTAAAATAAAATAGAGATATAAAAGCAAAAAAATAATACTGATATAATAATGATAAGCAAAGTGTAAGAAATAAAGGAATCAGTACTCACGGTAAGTTCTTCAGATGTTGTCACACGGCACAGCAAAAGTAGAATGAGGACGAGCACTAAGAGTGCCAGGCTTTTATACTCCAAGATGAATCGATATTTAAAATGATCGATTATTAGGCTGCACCTAAATGCTGCATTCCTATTGGCTAAGCGCAGGAGAGTCGCAATTCGATTGGCTAGGGCGCATAATCGAAATAAAATATTGATAGTATAATACTGCATTCTGATTGGTTGAGAAAATGATGTCACAAAAATGGGCGGGGATAGCCTCCAATGGTGTGCAATATTCTCCTTATCTCTAAAGAGGATTAAGTCTTAACATTATATAACATCATATAAACATACTTTTTTTCATAATAGGATTAGGTAACTAACAAGTTCAAAAGAAAAAATAATAAACCTTTACCTAGAAGTTACGCATTGTATGTACTTATATTTTTCTTAATAGGATTAAGATTAACAATAGTCGAACAAATAATAATCCTTTTGCAAAGATGGGCAGATGTTCACATTCTTGCTGAGACATGCGTGATGACTAATTGTATTTACAAACTTTATTTTCATAATAAGATTAAGTATTACAAAACATGCTAAAGAAGACCTTGTGGTAACTTGTCCGGACAGGAGAGAAAGGTAATGTAATAAACTAAACAATAAAAAGAGATAAACATAAAAATAGATATTTTTCTGAATAGGATTAGGTATTAACATTGTTAGAAAAAATAAAATAAACCTTTATCTGGGTGACTCATTCTTATATATTTCTTAATAGGATCAAGTATTACGAAATATGCTAATAAGACTGGTGTTAACATGTTCGGACAGGCCAGATATGTTCATTTGAGTACAAAGTTAAGTAAACAAAATAATAAAAAGTGAGTAAGATAAGAACAGTACTTCTTTTTTTTCGCTAATCAGGACAAAATTTAATTTCAAAAGGTGATCCAATAACTAACATGTTGTGGTAGAAGTAATAGGTAGTGTTGTATTTTTATTAATAAATTGTGTTCATAAAAGTCGATATTAATCAACATGGATAATTGATATATTGCGATTGGCAGTGAAACTCTGTAGGATGTGTAAGGTTATCTGAACATGAATTGTCGTCTATAAGGCAGTGGTAATAAATAAATAAAATGTATATTTTTAATCATTAAGGCATTAATAATATTTCTTTATTATTATTATTATTATATATGAAAGTTGAATGCCACTCCGCCATAAATCTTTCTATTATTTAATTTTTTTTGTGAGTGGGGCGAGGCAAATAAAATTATGATGGGGGAGAGTGGTGGAGTTAAAATACATGTGTACATTGAAAAGTATAGCTAGCGAGAGGACCATTGTAGCTGATGGTTATGGTGATGGTCTTCCAACCTAATGATTGTAGGAACGATTGTCAGGTAAGACAAGTTTTTTCTTATAAAATAAAAAAGAATTCCTAGTCTGGAGAGAGGAGAGTGGTACGAGAGTTGCTTCGGTCAAATTCCGCTATCTTTTTGTGTAAGGTGGAGGGAAGAGCTTTCTGTTTGCTTGACTGAGGGGGTAGAAAGAAAACAGTTTCATAGATTAGGATGATATGTTAAGTGGTAGAGGTAATGGAGAAAAAATAGAGTCATTGGATTGGATGCTAAGATAAGGGGTGGGGGTAGAAAGAAAATGTAGTCATCGGTTTGGATAAGATAGTTTGAGAAGTGGGGGTAAGTAGACGTTAATTAGGAGGTTTGTCGAAATCGATGATTGGTCGCTGGTAGGAGTAAGTAGGCATGACTTAGAGAGAGGTGAAGGATAAGCGGGCGAGGCCTAAGTGCTCGTCGAGTTCGATAATTAGTCGGTGGGCGTGGCTGGAGAGGGGAGGAAGTAGGTGGACAGGGCTTAAAGGGGGGGAGTGGTTTAAGTGCTTGTCGAGTTCGATGATTAGCCGTTGGAAGAGAAGCGAGGGTAAGTGGGCGCGCTTAGGAAGGGGTTGGAGATTGATAGTAGGGATGGGCAAAGGCTGCCATTTTGAAAAAAATGGTCCAGAACCACCATTTCCCCTCTACTGTTGTCTGCAACGAGAGAACTCTGACTGGAGGCCGGCAGTGCGGTGATAAGGGTCGGGGCGCCAACAACCGTAGATGCTGACGCGCCTTAAAATTAAAAAAAAGAAATCAAAAACATTGCAAATATATGAATATTTTTATGCAACTACAGCCTCTACAGCTCACTGTCCGGTGATGGACAGTTGTAATGAAGAACACTGTCCGGAGGCCGGAGTGCAGTGAGAAGGCTTGGGGCGCCAATGACCATAGATGTTGACGCTCCTTAAATTTAAAAAAAAGAAGACAAAAACATTGTAAATATATAGATATTTTTATACAACTCTTAACAACAAAGCACTTGTAATAATTATATAAACATATTATTATCAGTATATAAGTATAATCTCTATTAGATATTAAAATAGATTAATGAAATAAATTTATTCTTATGGATTATTACAATACAGAAAAGTACTTCAGTTTTTTTGTAGTATTCCGGAAACACCCAAACGATTTCCTTTATCCGCTGAATGCTAACTAGAGAGATAAATACAAAACTAGGGAGATAAATGAAAAAAATTGATATCAGTTAGTTATGCAGAATTTTGGCGTAAAAGGTATTATTTGAGGCTTCAAATTTTTAATATTAAATGAGGATCGTTCAATGTTATTGGCGCACTCTTCTGAACTACTCCAGCAATTAATGTACTACCTGTTTGATGTACACTGGTCACACCTAACCACCACTTTATTTATATCAGAAAAATGAGTAAACTTTGATGATTGAACAAAATGTTCATTTTATATATATAATTTTATTACACCATTAAGAGAATGCACTCGTGTGAGTGCTTCATATATATTATTTTATATTGTGATTTATGTTATTCCTAGGAGCCAATACATATCTGAATAGTAGTATAACGAGACGAAGCGGCAGATATAGAACTAGTAATTACAGCAGGAATTGGGCTCAAAACATGTAAGCAAGCTGCATGCTTTAGAATACGATAAGGTTGCTGCAATTTCTGAAGAATCTCATCCAGTATTGCAACGCCTTCCGATTATTTAGAATCAATTTTTAAATTTACTTTAATCTTTAAATCTGAATTAATATATTGAAGTTTGAAAGTTTTTTTAAGAATAAAATCTACGAATATTGTAGCCACATAAAATCATGTCAGTTTTAATAAAAATGGAAGAATTGTTTTAATAAAAATGGATAAAATGTTAACAATGCTATTGTTAGCATTGTGAGTGATGACAAATTCAAGATGAACAATATCTGTATGCTAAAAGTAAATAGATCCAAATGATATTCGCCAGCTATATAGTATTAATGATTAGTCAGTTATTTGAAATTTCTACAGTTAAGTATATTAATGTATGCATAAAAATTTGTTTAATTTTCTAAGATCAGTGGGTTTTGTCCACATTTTAGCGAAATCTTTCTTATCAATATGTGATTTACGATCTGTCGCAATTAGATAATAACTCTTGAATATATATCAAATGATGATTTCTTTAAGATCACTTGTGAGCGGTACCTTTATTTACTAAATTATACGCTTCTTCTTTCCATAATCCCTACCCACCTTTCGCTGACAGAAGTGTCCAACAGCTCACGAAATTCCCGTTAATTGATGAAACCTCATCCTTACAGTCAAAGCCGGTTCAAGGAATTCGTCGTTGTTGTCATAAACAAATTAATTGAATCTCTACAACACAAGATTGTATTTCAGAGATATCTCCAAGTAGTTGGGCCCTTATCGGAATCCTTTTTCTATAGTTATGAGAAGGAAGAGCGAAAAAAATCCTAGTCATCTCATCATTGGTTGTTATGATTCTGGGAAAAAATTTGGTCCCATCTGGTCCCAATCTGGAGAAAAATTGTTTGATTCGTTTTCGAGAAAACGCTAAGTTTAATGAAAATCTTTCAAGCTATTTCCGAGAAAATGGCGAAAACTTAAAAATTCATTCACTACACAGTGGTACTTCCGGTTCAGGAATTTTGACAGTTAAATTCTTGTCGGATCTTCTGGATACCCACATGGAATGGTCATGGGAATAATGTGAAATTTTGAACTATATAAACGTCTAGACGTATTGCGATCGTGCCAGACTTTTGAAGTTGACTTTCCATCGGATATACATGTTTCGTGGTTCTCTTAATGATTTGCCGAAAAAAAAACGTGCTTAATAAAACAGTTACCCAGCTTATTTTTACACGGATTAATGATAATTTCATCAAGAAATCATTGAAGTTGCAAGATTTCAACGTTTAGTTAGGCAGGCCATAAAAATGGTTGTGCGTATTTTAATTGCTATACGAGCGGCCTTATTTGGAGCGCTCTATGACAAAACGAAGAAAGCATATGCAAATTTTTGTTTTGTTTTGTTTTTTTATTGATATTTACAACTGCAAAAATAACTGCAACAATAAATGTGTTAAATGGCCACTTAATTAGCAGGAGTGTGGTTTGGAGAAGACATCCAAGCGATGGCATTCCACTATCTTGAGTTATTATACAAGGTGGTCACGGGGTGATCACTTCTCCTCAGCCGCCTGCGTGGATAGTCGAGAATAGTGTTTGAAGAAATTTGGTGTATAAAAGGATTAGGATGAGCAATTGTGGGTGAATGGAATTTAAAGAAACAAGTTTTGGCTAGATGGTTAACGAAAGGAATGTTTAGATCAGTATGGATAGTGAGGTTAGCACCATAGTAGGGTGCATTGACAATTTTTCGTAGGATTTTTGATTGAAATGACTGGATTCGGCGGGAATTGGAACGCTTGGTTGTTCCCCATATTTCTAAGCAATATCACCATATAGGTCTCAGTAGTAGTAAGTAGTCTTAGTGTGTAAATCAAGTTTGCTCTGTGCAAGTCTGTGTTGTCACACTGTCTGAAAAACGCATCCTGAAGATGGGCGAACGCCCGAAACCGAAGTCGATGACCACAAAATGAGAAGGCTACCACGGAAAATGTCTCTGATGCTTTCCAGCTCTCGTAACCAACCACCACAACAGTCTTGAGAGTTGTCTGAACCGTCTATTTAGTTCAGTTGAGCCTAGTGTGGAGATTCAAAAGACAGTCTTTTGTTCTAGCTGGAAACCCAGGTAACGTACGCGATTTACGGGAGAGATTAGAGTATGGTTAATGTGGATAGATCGGAGGATTTTTTTAGTGTAAATATGATGTATTTACTTTTTTGTGGGTTAACTTTTATCTTCCATTTTAAGAGCCAAGATTCCAGTTGAAGGATATGTTCTTGTAGAGAGCGATAGCCATTCAAAGGTTCAACGTTTAGGGAAAGGATTGCAGTATCATCTGCGAAGGTGTATATTACGGTATTTGGAAGTTCTGCGATGTCTGAAGTATATAAGGAATAGAAAAGCGGTCCAAGTATGCAGCCTTGAGGAACTCCAGCGAGTAAAGGAAATATTGGAGAAAAGGCGATACCCTGACTAACTTGGAAATATCTGTCGGTTAAGAAGGATTTTAATATTAGATAGTATGCGGGAGAATTCCTTTAAGTTAAAACAGCAAGCAGCTTATGCAAATTTAATGTTAAATTAACAGACACAACTACAACACCCCTCTTGAATCAATTTTACCGGGAAAAAGAAAATGTTTTAAATTAAAATGATCTGTTTCCATCTATACAGCAAATATTCGCAGTTTAATGAGAATCGTTGCAAACGGTTACTTTGAACAAAACTCCAAAAAAGTCAAAAAATTATTGTCGCGTACTTAAAAACCCCGCAAATTTAAACTGTTTAGATTGCCACGGCAGTTTTATTCTGTTCCCGCCAGGCGATCTCAACTGTTCTATTTGTGGGTTATGAACTCTGAATTATTTAAATTTCCTGTTTATAAACATTTATTATCACACTTTAGGTGTAAAACATTTTCATATTATTTTTATTATGTTGGCTAAAACTCTACAAGGTATCTAATTGAGCCCAGTTCAGGCACTATTTGTCTTTCCTTCAGCCAATCAAACTCATGCATTTGACGTAAGTACACTACTCTTTTTCCCACTTCAACTTTAACTTCAGCTTTGTCTTGTGTGCCAGCCATTACTATGTAACTTTATCTCGCCTCTGTGTGTGGCGTTATCAGTGTTTTTTTATGCGTTTTGTCAGTGGAAATTTCATTTTTTGTGGCCTACAGCTTAAATTTACTTCAGCTATTGCAGTTGTACAATTTTAAGGTTGATTCTATCTCTGGTCTATGGAATCGTCATTTCACCACGTTGGGCTGTGGAATTCTTCAACCTATTTTCAGCTGATTTATTCTTGCAACACATAATAGCCATTCAAAGGTTCAACGTTTAGGGAAAGGATTGCAGTATCATCTGCGAAGGTGTATATTACGGTATTTAGATGTTCTGCGATGTCTGAAGTATATAAGGTATAGAAAAGCGGTCCAAGTATGCAGCCTTGAGGAACTCCAGCGAGTACAGAAAGTATTTATTGGAGAAAAGGCGATACCCTGACTAACTTGGAAATATCTGTCGGTTAAGTAGGATTTTAATATTAGATAGTAAGTATGTGGGAGAAATCCCTTAAGTTAAAACAACAAGCAGCTTATGCAAATTTAATTTTAAATTAACAGACACAACTACAATAATCCTTTTAAATCAATTTTATCGGGAAAAAGAAAGTTTCAAATTAAAATGATCTGTTTCTATCTATACAGCAAATATTCGCAGTTTGATGAGAATCGTTTCAAACGTTTTTTGTTTTTGTTTTTTTTTGGAAAAAAAATAACTCCAGAAAAGTCAAAAACTTATTCCGTAAAATCGCATATCCGGTAAAAGAATTTTGTTCAAATTGGGAATTTTATCAATGCTTGTAATGTGTATCATTGTTATGTTGGTGGAGATGAAAACCATGTATTATTTATAAATGGTACTTCAGTTGACAGCAAAATGTTAATGTTCCCATAGAAAGCCCCCCCCAAAAATTCATTTTCCTGGGAAAATTGTTCAAATAAAAGTGGAAAGAAATATGTACGTGTGTAGTTAGAGTATGGAGAAAATTGGTACAACTGTTTCTAAAAAAAAAAAAAAAAATCACGAAAAACTAAAAAAAAGAAATTACCTATTCAATAACGCCTGAACTTTCGGTTGTTGGATTTTGTTCCAAATCTTCGTGGTTTGGGTGCGATGGTAGTGTCCAAACGGAATAGCAAGTTTGAGAGCTTAGTGAGAATTTTCATTTATAAGAAATTCTGTTAAAAAATTCACTCACATAATACATACACACGCACACACACACACAGATCATTCGTTAAAACAATTTTTTTCGTTTTCAGGAGACCCTCAAATCATGCATTTTCGGTCAAAACTTAATTTCGAAAAAACTGGCCAATCGCAATACTTTCTCTTAAGTAGGAGAAAGTGATTAGTAAAAATGTTATTAATGAGAACATAACCATTCCAAAAGCGAAAAAATTGCAGGAAGATAAAAAAAATTGGGATTCCCTTTTGGGGACTACAATTGATCATCAGACACGAAGGTATCGGGCAAAATTAATTAATTAGAAGTGCGCCTTTAATGAGTGTTCCTTCAAATTTCATAGCTTTCTCCTTCACGGGTCCTTAAAGATTTCTTTAAATTTCGTATAATGTTTACATATATAAATACCCCCCCCCGCTATTATTTGAAAAATTTTCCAAGGAGAGTTCTAGGGTAACAAAAGAATCCTCAGAATTACTCTTTCAGTATTAATACATGATTTTACCAGTTACATAATATTAATACATATTCTGCGATACCACAGAATAGATTTTTTTTATTTTTATCGGAATTTCTTCAAAAACGACTATAACGATTTCCTTTGAACTTGGTACGCGATCTTCTCACTGCAATGTAAACTTATTGCATTTATTTGTAGCATTTTTCCAATTAAAAAAAAAAAAAAAATCTGGTGTGAAACACTCACACAACTTTCTCTTACTCCTGTTCTCAAATTTTATAGTTTGTGTACCAAATTTAACGAAATTGTTCAGTAAAAACTGTACAGTAAAAGCGCACTTCCGGTTCACTAAATTTCTTAAAACTCGGAAGTTTGGCCATCTATTTATTTCTAATTAATTTTGTTTGGATAATAGAATTGTATAATCAATTATGATAGCACTTTAGAGAAAAATATAATCCCACCCCTACCCTTAAAAGTGCTCTTAAATGAATTTTCCCAGAGAAATGTTTTGAATAAAAGTTGGAGATCTTTGCATGTATAGTTTATATATGAAGTTTCAAGAAAATCGTCGGAGCCATTTTTTGAGAAAATTGCAAAAAAGTGAAAAAAAAATCATTTAGTAAAGTGGTAAAGTAAACGCACTTCCGGTTATTCGATTTTTTTTCAAACGCGGAATTTCAACAACATATTGAATTCTAATTAACATTATAAATAATAAACTGAAATAGCACTTTAGTTGGACCCCTCTTCGAAAACTGCCCTTAAATGCATTTTTCCGGAGTAATGTTTCAAATAAAAGTTGTAGCTCTTTGTATGTGTGATTAATGTCCCAAGTTTAAAGAAAATCTTCGGAGCCATTTTTGAAAAAATCGAAAAAGTAAAAAAATCCAACTCGTAAAATGGTACTTCCGATTGAGGAATTTTGGCAGATAACTACTGTCAGATCCAATGGTGATACCTGAACGGAATATCAAGTTTCACACTTTCTACGGTTTTTCATTTTTGAGCTATGCTGTTCACACACGGAATATATATAATTTACGTTAGAATAAACCTGGACATTACCCTCATAAAACTGCTGATCCCATCCTTTCCTATTTTCTATATAATATCCTAACTTTCCCACAGTGTTTAGTCTTGTATATGTTGTTAGAGAGGATGTTTATATTGTTATTCTAATTTCAAATAAATTATAATTTTTAAAAACGGAATCTTTGAATTAAAAAACTAGTTGGCGCAGTCGATAAGACCGGTAAACAGTATTCGGTCGAAGTCTAAGAACTCGTAATCGGATCCTATTTGATTATATCATTTATTAGCGATAAATTTACATCAGCGACAGACATCAAGACTCCGGCGAAGAAAATCCACAGAGCCAGCAACGCTAGTGCCCAGGAATCGCCGTAAGAAGACACCTTTAACTTTTAAACTATCTCGAATGAGAATCATACTTTTTATTTTGTAAGTGACATAAAACAACTTTTTGAATTTTTTTTAATAAGAAGATTTTAGTATATTTCTTTTATATTAAAATTTTTATAACCATTTCTTTTTATATTTTACAATTTCATAATATATATAACAATTAAATTAAATAACTTAAGAATTCAAACATTTATATTTGTATCTTGTTTTCTTCATTTTAAGGTTTTGACATAATATATATTACCAGTGTATTTAGATTTTCTTTACTATCAGTTAAAAATGTCATCAGTTACTGCGATTAGCCTTCACAGATACTATCCCCTTATTTAACGGAAATCCCAAACAATTATGTTACTTTATAAATAGAGTAGACGAAATTAACACTTTAATTAACAATTGCACCCCAGAAGTTTCGGAATCACTAAAAGCATTAGCATTCATAAACATTAAAGGCAAACTGACAGATAGAGCATCCGAAATTATACAAGAACAAAACTTTAATAACTGGACTGAACTGAAACAATTCCTTATTTCAAAATTCTCAAAACAAACAAAACTCAAACAGCATTCTCTTAGACATAATGTACAAGAAATGTGGTAACAACCCCAATGGGATTTGTAAATGAAATAATCGAACTGTTCCATTTATACAAACAAAAATTATCCCTAGAAACTAATAACGCCCGAATTGTTTATACCCACAAAGAAAAACTTGTAGTCCTGCACACTATCGTTTCAATGAAAGACCCCTTAAGAAACAACCTGGCTACACGCGATCCTCAAACCCTTAATGAACTAGAAAGCCTCTTGAGAAACGATTTCCAATACTTAAGACCACCAAATACCCCAGTTCAAAATTTTAAACCAATCCCTAACAATCCTTTAATGAGACTTCGAGAAAGGACACATTTTCCTGCAGGTCCAATTAATATTCAAAGAAAATCAATTCCCATGTCGACTTCAACTGAACAGCTTAAGAAATCTAACTATTTCACATGTAGCCCTTCCATTTAACATTTACATTTAAGCATTTAACAAGGACATAGACGATCATGTCACGAAATTACAAAAAAATAGGATCATTAGAAAAGTTATTCCCCTTGGTCTTCTCCCATATGGATAGTACCAAAGAAAATGGACGCATCAGGAAAAAGAAAAACTCGTCTGGTCGTAGATTATAGAAAACTGAACTCACGAACAATCAACGACAAATTCCCTATTCCGAATATCACTGAGATACTAGATAAATTAGGAAAATCTATTTATTTCACGACTTTGGATCTCACATCTGGATTTCATCAGATCGAAATAGACGAAAAAGACATAGAAAAAGCTGCATTTTCGATACATCACGGACATTTCGAGTTCGTTCGTTTACCTTTCGGTTTAAAGAACGGCCCAAGCACATTTCAGTGACTCATGAATAACGTCCTAAAAGAGTACATCCATAAAACCTGCTTAGTATACCTAGATGACGTAATAATACTTGGGACATCACTACAAGAGCACACAGAAAACATAATTAAAATACTTGAAAAACTCCGTGAACACAACCTAAAAATACAAATTGACAAATCAGAATTTTTCAGAGAAGAAGTTGCATATTTAGGCCACATCATCTCTGAAAACGGAATAAAACCCAATCCAGACAAACTGAAAGTAATTCAAGACTTTCTAATTCCAAAAACTAACAAACAGATTAAAAGTTTCCTAAGACTTATAGGCACTACAGAAGATTTATAAAGGACTTTGCACACATTACGAAACCAATGACAAAATGTTTGAAAAAGAACGTCATAATAAACACTAACGAACCCGAATACTTAGAATGCTTCAGCACATGCAAAAACTTACTGATGAACGAACCTATACTAAAATACCCGGACTTTTCGAAAGAGTTTATTTTAACCACTGACGCTAGCAACGTAGCAAAAACAGAAATACATAGAAAACCGTATTGGCCAAATTGGCCCAGGAAAAAACCAACAGATGGTTATAAAAAAAAAAAAAATGCGGGGACAAAACGTGTACTATGGAAGATGCACAAAAAATTTTTACAATTAAGGTTCAGTCTGCAAAACAAGGATGTTAATAAATACAATATTATTGACAGCAGCAACAAATATGTAACTTATTTCGAAAATTATACACATTATGACTTTCCAGCAATAACAATCTGGTGTGGAAACGCTCACACAACTTTCTCTTACAAGAGTTTTCAAATTTGAAATTGACAAATTTTACAGTTAATGTATCACATTTAATAAAATTCGTCGGAGTACGTAGAAATCCGTCGAAAACTAAAAAACTGTTCAGTAAAAGCGCACTTCCGGATTACTAATTTTCTTGAAACTCCCAATTTTGGTCATCTATTAATTTCTAATTAATTTTCTTTAGATGATAGAATTGTATAATTAACTATGACAGGACTTTAGAGAAAAACATAACCCCACCTCATCCCCAAAAACCCCTTTAAATAGCATTATCATGAGAAATGTTTCAAATAAAAGTTGTAGCACATTGTATGTGTAGTTGATGTATTAAGTTTCATGAAAATCGTTTTAGCCATTTTTAAGAAAATTGCAAAAAAGTAAAAAAAAATTAACTAGTGAAGTGGTACATCCGGTTGAGGAAGTTTGACAGATGATCCACTGTTGGATCTCATAATGATACCTAAACGGAATATAAAGTTTGAACGGTTTTTCGTTTTTAAGCTATGCTATTCACCTACACACACACACACACACACAGAACATTTTCTAATAACCATTTTTACGGACTCAGGGGACCTCAAAACGGATATTTCAGTTGAAAACTCGATATCAATAATTTGACACGATTACAATACTTCCTCTTACTCCGAAGTAAGAGAAAAAAAATCCACATAAAAGACAACTAATTATGACTGATAATAAACAATGTTAGGGTAGGGATTAGCTCAATGGTTAGCGCTTGCGACTCCCGTGCGGAGGACCCGGGTTCGTGTCCAGCAGTGCTGCCCATAGATTTTTTTCTTCCTAGGAGCCCCCATACAGCTCACTTTCCTGTGATGGACAGTGTTGTCTCTAACGACAGAACAGAGAAGCCTCCCGGCGCCAATGACCATAGATGTTGACGCGCCTTTAATTAAAAAAAAAAAATAAATTTCCCGGTATTCTTCAGATTTAATTTCTGTAATGGCTTGTAAATCTGTCAATAATTAATTTTTGCCCCTACTATTCATCCATACTGTGTACAATTTCCATGCAACACGCCCAAAAACCCGATCTGTCTATTTCTTACAACTAAGATTTCTTACACCAATACCAGCAACTAAAACTGATTTTTGGAATAATTTCGGAAACGCCCAACCAATTTCCTTTACATCTTGAATGCAAACTACACACATAAACTACACATACAAACTTATCGCTTTTATTTCTAATATTTTGAGCCTAAACAAAATTTTCATTTTATATATAATTGTATTAACACATGTAACAGAATGCACTCGCGTGAGTGCTTCATAACACATTATTATATTATGGCTTATGTTATTCCTAGGAGCCAATACATATATGAATAATAATATACCGTGACGAAGCGGCAGATTTGGAACTAGTAATTACAAGAATTGTCTCACAAAATGTAAGCAAGCTGCCTTACAATACGATAAGGTTACTGCAATTTCTGAAGAATCCCATCCAGTAAGAAATGCCTTTTGATTATTTAGACTCAATTTTTAAATTTACTTGAAACTTTAAATCTGAATTACAATATTGAAGTGCGAATGTTTTTTTTTCAAGTAAAATCTACGAATACAATAGCCACATAAAATCATGTCAGTTAATACTTTTATTTCTCATAAACATAAAAAAATGATCAAAAAATTATTTATTTTAAATAATAGAAGAATTGTTTTAATAGAAATAGATAAAATGTGAACAATGCTATTGTTAACATTGTGAGTGATGACAAATTCAAATTGAACAGTGATGACTGTGTTTAATATCTGTAAACTAAAAGTATATAGATCGAAATGATTGTCCCCAGCTATATAGTATTAGTAATTAGTCAAATATCAGCAATTTTTGCTGTAAGTATATTAGTAAGTGCATAAGAATTTGTTTATCTTTCTAGGATTAATTAATTTTATCCATATTTTTTAAACAAATCTTTATTGTCAATATATGTGATTTACAATGCGCCTCAATTAGATAATAACACTTGAAATATATCCATCATGATTTCATTGAGATCACTTGTGAGCAGTACTTATATTTACTAAAGCATTTGTTTCAATTTAGTTATATTTACGGTTCTTCTCCGTTCCATAATCCCTAACCAACTTTCTTCATTCCACTGACACAAGTCTGTCTAGCGTCTTACAAAATTCCTGTTTAATGGATGAAACTTCATAGCCATAGCATTCGTCGATGTTGCCATCAAACAATTAATTGGTATCTCTAACAAGAGATTGTATTTCAAAGAGATATCTCTAAGTAATTAGGCCATTGGCAGGATCCTTGTTTTAGAGTTATAAGAAGGAAGAGCAAAAAAAAAAACAAAAACAAATTCTAACCCTCTTATCATAGCTTGGTTAGATCCAAGGAAATGATCTGGTCTTTTGGCCGGAAATATTAACTGTGATCAAGAATTAGGTACTTTCAGTTTTTTCTCTAATTGTTTTGTTTTGTTTAAAAAAAAAAAAAAATACATCACCTCACCCTTCGAATTTTCCAGGAGCCAGGAGGAAATGTTGTTGCAAATAAAAGATATAACCCCACCATAATATGTATAGTTGATATAATAAGTTTAAAGAAAATCTTCTGTAGTCGCTTTCGACAAAACTGCATAAAACAAAAAAACTGAATTGTTTATTAAAAATGGCATTTCTGATCAACCGAATCTCTTTCGATTTGTAATTTTGTGAACATATTTAATTATAAATAATGTTATTTGGATTGATAAGAATTCTAAAAGAAATTGAAGCAACACTTTATGGGAAAATCATAGCTCCTCCATCCTTCCAACTAAAATTCCCCTAAATGAATTGTTCCATTGATGAGAAATTATAGCCCTTTATATTTGTAGCTAATTAGCTAAGATTCAAGAATATTTTTGAAGCAATTTATGAGAAAATTGCGGAAACTGTAAAATCCATTCAGTACAGTTCAGTACTTCCGGTTTAGGGTTTTTCACAGGTAAACTCTTGTCGGATCATATGGATACCAACATGGAATATCTATAGGATCATGTCAATTTTGAACTTTTAGCGATTTTTCGCTTGTGAGGTACATTGTTCAATTATATATATATATATATATACGAGGTGTGTAAATTAAGTAATGAGTTGATTTTTTATCTTTTTTTTATTCAAATAAAATTACAATTCAACATTGTCCCTTTCAAAGTCACCTTGGGAAGCCACACAACGCTGAAGACGATTCTTCCATTCGTCATAGCAGTGCTGGAACTCGGATACTGGAATAGACTTCAGTTGGTCGGTTACGGCTGTTTGAATATTCTCCAATGTTCCAAAATGACGTCCCTTGAGGTGATTTTTCAATTTGGGGAACAAAAAAAAGTCACATGGACTCAAGTCGGGTGAATAAGGAGGCTGAGGAGCCACAGGAATGTTATTACTGGCCAAATACTCATTAATAGAAATCGCGGTGTGACACGGAGCATTGTCGTGATGCAACACCCACTTGTTTTTGATGTTTGGTCTCACACGTATGACTCTTTTTCGAAGTCTCTCAAGAACTTCTCTGTCAAACGACGATCTGAACGCACGAGATCGCGGATTCTGCCAACATTTTCGTCGGTCCTTGAAGATGAAGGCCTTCCGCTGCGAGGCTCGTCTTCAATTGATTCCCTTCCTTCTGCAAACGACTTAAACCACCTAAAAACCTGTGCTCTCGACAAAACATTGTCTCCATAGGCCTGGCACAGTTTTTCAAACGTTTCCGTTGCACTGTGCCCAAGTCTGAAGCAAAATCTGATAGCACAACGTTGCTCGTAATTGATGTCACTCATTTTTAAAACGCACTGAAAAAACCTTGCTCACAAAAAAAGTCACTACGGACAGTGCAACAACTCTAGCATTTTCAAATTTGCACTGGACGTGTATCATATGTTTACTTGCCCTATCACGCATGCGCCGCGTCTCCAGTGTTGCCAGATCAAACACTAGAAAATCAGTCTCATTACTTAATTTACACACCTCGTATATATATATAACACACATATATATGATATATATATTTTATATATAAAAATCTATTTCCGTTGAAAACTCAAACTGAGGAATCACATGTTTTGAAATCTTCCGTGCAACTTGAAAAAATATTTTTTAGCAAATAGTGTGTGATAAAAATTGAAACAAAAAAACAAACAAACGAAAAATTTGCAAAATGCACAAAAAATTTGATATTTTGTTTTGGTATTTCACCGTTATCAGTTTACAAAATGTTTTATGCCAAACATATGAACCGCAAATACGACTTTATTATGGAATTGTCCGTTTTTCGTTAAAAAAAAAAAAAAAAAAAAATGGCTTCATCGATTTTCTATAAACATTTTTTTATATATCTACCCATTTTTGAATACCTATAACTTTTATTTAAAGCACTATCCCAGGAAGATGGATTATTTGTGGCGTGGGGAGGGGGTTGCAGGAATATTAGGGCTTTCCTGAAAAGTATCACTTCATTAGAGTATATACTGTATCATCTAATATTTATATACCATATTTTGATAGAATTCCAATTTGAAGAAACATTATATAACGGAAGTGCAAATAATGGTATTTTCTGAAAACTCTAGGATGATTTTTCTATAACGTGAAGTACCAGAAAGTAGAATGGTTGGTTTCTGCCATAATAGAAGAAAACCAATAAAAAAAAAATAAATAACGGAAATGAGAACAAGATAATAAATACACTCCTGATATTTCATAAAATCAACAAAATTAAATCTAAAAATAAAAACCTAACATACAACCACGATTAGAGCCATTGTTACTTCAAACAGAAATCGTTTGCACAAATTTAAAACTATCACGTTTATCACATATTATTCTGACTAAAAAATTGGTTTCAGGTACTTTTGCGAAATTTATACCTTAAATTTCCAATTTTTGTAGGAACCGGTTGGGATCTATGTATTGGCACTCTCTTTTACAATGTAAACTTTCACTACCTGTCTGGATAGGTCTTACCACCCCACCATATATGGTTAGGATATATGAGTAAAATCTAAAGTCTATATACAACGTTGCCATTGTATTATATAATTGTACCAATATCAGGAAAGTCACTTGAGTGTTTAACAACAGATTAAATTAGATTAGTTTGGTGACGGCCACGCCTCATTCCACAGTACATTAAGATGTACATTAAGAGGTCTGTTGTGGATCTCCTGGGTTTATAGCACATCTTATGAAAGCCTAGCAAAGCTGAATGAGGCTCCATCATGAAGCTCGTGGCTTCGGGATTACTAGTCCCCAGTTGAAGAAACCTTGTTCTTGCCAGTTTGGCACACTCACAAAGGATCCGCATCGGGGTTTCCTCCTCGGTCCTGCAGAAACGGCATACTACGTTGTCTGCAAGTAATAAATGGTGCATGTGCCTATTCAGCCTACAGTGCCCTGTTAGTAGACCCACTACTAGCTTTATATCCCTTCGGCTATGGCTCAGTAGGTCCTTGGTAAATTTAGGCAAATATCTCTTAATGAAGAGTTTCGCCTGCCTCTGCCCTGGCGTACTTTCCATCATCGCAAACGTTGGTCTTCTATCAATTCCTTGTAACAGCGAGAATGAGGCTCCTGGGCAACCCGCAGAAGGGCTCGGGGCCTATATAGTTATCCTTCGAGACCTCCGGCGCCAGGGCGTCCGCCCCTTCGTTACCAAGGAACCAAGGCGAGTGTGAGCTTATTCCGAACAACCACCTCGGTTAGGGCAGATAGCCATTCCCACACCAGTCTTGACTATCGGAGTATATGGCACAAACTTCTTGGAGATGGTGGAAATAGGCCATCAATCGCTACTCATCAAAAATCTTTTCTTTCTTACAAACCTCCCTTAAGATCTATTATAGTTATCATGTAACTAACCTATCCATATTTTTAAAACTCTGCTTGCCATAAACAATGTGGATATTATTTCTTTACGGCGAAGTACGTTTACGAGATTCACATTCTCAACAATAAAATATCCATCTTCTTTTTATTTTCAGTATTTTTGTAATAAGGATCAGAAAAATTAGGCCCACCTTTTTCTTTTACTTTGTAACCTAATAGCAGATTCGATCCTCCGCCCTTCCAAATTTCTATTGATGTTGCAGTGCACTCTGATCTCTTACAATCCATTATAAAATTTTATGAAACATTAGCTCCCACACCTTTCGTGGTTTCTTTTTATTCGGCTTTTTAACACAACGCTTTTTAAAATGCCTTTCAATTTGTCAGGCCTTACAATTATTTTTATTGTTTTTTTGCATCGCCGATTGTGTTGGCATCAAGCCGTTCGCTGGCGAGCAGCCTAATAAAGAGCAGCCAACAGCTGCGCCAGGTCACTGGATTTTGAATTGTATCGCGAGCATCTTTGAGTGATGGACACTCCAACAGATGCTCGTTCGTCATCTCCGAATCGGGATCGTTGCATAAAAGACATATGGGGCTGTCCACGAGCCCGAAACGATGCAAATGCTTCCCTGCAAATAGTCGTGACCAGTCAACATTCGAATGTTAGCCACCCCGACTCCTTTGGGTAGGTTTGGCTGGATTCGACCTTTGGGCATCGCAATGGCCCCGTATCTATTGCCCTGGACGCCTGTTGATCTCACCCGTATTCAAGAGCTGTTTCAAGAGGAATATCTAAGACAGATTGAGGGAGCAATAAACTTTCTTTGACAATTCATCAGCCCTCTCATTTCCACTCACTCCACCGTGGTTTGGCAACCACTGAAATACCAACTCATGCCCCGATTGAAGGAGCCTGCCAGTTTGTAGTCGGTAGACACGAACAGCCTCCGAGTCGCTGGAACTAGTCACCGCAATGCTGGCAGCTTGAGAATGTACCAGCATTACGGTCTCTTAGGTAATAATTGCTAGGAGAGCGCCATATGGCCTTACAATTGTAATGAGATGTTTATATGGCAGTGGCCACATGTGTTTTTTAAAGAAAAAGAATACTTTTTCTTTTTTTTTTACTCCTCTGACCATTGTGGTACAAAAAACTTATTGTAATGCGTTTTACTTTCTCTTAGTTCATGTAAGAGGATGTATTACGATTGGCCAGATTTCCTAAAATTGAGTTTGCCCATTTGGTAGCAGCCGTTTTTGAAAGAAATCAAGAAAAATTGAAAAAAATTATTCTGTAAAGCCGAATTTTCGATAGACGCATTTAGTTTGGAATCATCGTATTTGGTACGATCGTAGTGCCCAAACAGAATATACCAAGTTTAAGTTTATTAAGAATTTTCTTTTATGAGATATATTCTGTTAGTATCCACATCCTTACACACATATACACCACACACACACATACACACACACACACACAGAACATTTGCTGAAACAACTTTTTTTGGTTTCATGCATTTTAAGAAAACTGAACCTTAAAAATCTGGCCGATCCCAATACTTTGTCCTACTAGAATAAAGAGAAAGTAAAAATGTTTTGTAGTATATAGTCTTTACGTGTGCGTAAACAAATATTCCAAAAAGGAGAAGTTGCAGGAAGCTCTTAAACTTGGTATTCCGTTTTATAACCACAGCCGCATATAACACGAAGATTTCAGGCACAATTAATTACAAACCGGAAGTGCGACTTTACTAAGTGCTGAGTGCGATAACGGCTGATTTCGTACAATGCTTACTCATATAAATAAATACCTCCCGCCATTATTTGAAACATTTTCCAGGGCATTTTCTAGAGTAACATCCTCAGGGGTTCTAGGGCTTAGCATCCTCAGAATTACTACTTCAGTATTAATATACGGTTTTACCAGCTACATAATATTAACACATATTAGAAGCATTGATAGAAGCATATTAGAAGGATTCTTCCATAATTGAAGATAATTGGTTGAACCAAAAGTGCGAGTCTACAGAATAGATTTTTTTTTGTGGAATTTTAAGGAAACTCTCTATTTCCTTTTAAACGTGATGCAATAATGTTCCAGATATAAGCGAACTGCATTTATTCGTAACATTTTTCCAATAAAAAAAACATTTTCCAGATAATAGTGCAGCATATATGACGTTAATTTCAAATTTTATAAGTAGTTGGTTCTCATAGCTGTTAGAACCTCTATTGTAATATAATATAATTACTTATTCTATTTGCTAAGATTAGATTTACTACCCCACACGATCGCTATCTTTACTCTAAGTTGGTACAAAGTAAATTTGTCCTTTTATATGTAATTCACGTCATGTTAGTGTTTCACACCAGATTTCTATTGGTCCTAATAAAAGTTTCAAGGGCCTAAATGCTAGAGAATTCGCGTAGTGGATTAAAGTGCCATATTTAAAGTAATAGTTCTGGTTTAGATAGCCAGGATTGGCTTTAAAATTACCAGGTATAAGTCTAAAAGAAATGAAATAGTTAGAAGACATGTTCGCTTAGCATTCCTAACAACGGCTCTAGACATGATCGTAAATGGATTGAAATCAGCTTCAATGGAATCTATTTTGCTATTTGAATAATTTTTTACTTAATTGTTTTAGGAACAGAAATTCATTGAAAACCGTACCGAATTGGCACACGAAAAACCAACAGATAATTATAAAAAAAGATGGAATTGCGAGGTGAAAACATGTACTTTGGAAGATGCAGAAAAAAATTTTACAATGAAGATCAGTAAGGAGAACAATGATGTTCCTAAATTCATTACTAACAGCAGCAATAAATATGTAACTTACGTCGAAAATTATACACATGATGACTTTCCAACAATAAAAAAATCTAATATTCATAAAAGGCAACTAAATATGAATAATAATACACAAAATTCACCCCCCAATGACCAAATATTTCCAGGTAATTTTCCAAACTGCAGTGGCATACCTTGTTTTCCTTCTACGAATCTTTCAATGCCTTACTTTTTACCATATATTATGCCCATGCCGTATATAATTCCATGCGAAATGTTCGGAAACGGGTTGTGTACATCTACAAATACAATGCCACCAACAACCGCTGACAAAACTCTATCAACTGGGAGCTCCAACAACCCAACAATTTCTACAATTACAGATAATGACATCACTTCTCCAGCGACAAACACTTCTATAGCAACAATTGATACAACCACAGATAATGACATCACTTCAACAACGACAGACACTTCTATAACAACCAACACTCCATCGTCAGAGAACTCTACAAACGAAACAGTTACTTCAAGTGCAGACAGTTCACCATCGGAACCCTCATTTCCACCAGATAACCCTCCACCGAACGATACCAACTCATCATCAGAATTTAATCCACCAAATGAGAAAACAACTGTTGGTATTCCATCAGGACCGACATCTTCACCAGGATTTGGTGGAACTATATTCAAAAACAATACGTGCACTTGCATTTTTGATTTTATTGTTTATTTTGATTGTTGGTATGATTGGTTTACTAATATATCAGGATATTAGAGTCCGCTAAAATTTAATAAACGAAAAAATCTAATTTGAAATTTCTAATTTATAAAAAATTGAAATAAAAATCAAACGAAGTTTATCTTTAGATTATGGTCGTTTATGTAAGTATTTCGCAAGCAATTCATTTTTCTTTCTTTTTTATTTTTAAGCAGTTCTGAATAAAATATTAAATATACTGGGAAAAATGAACTTCAAATAATTTAATATGGATGTATTAATACTGATTGTTATATCAATAAAGTATATTAATATTGATTGATGCGTCATTGGAATATGTCTCTAGATTCGCATTTGACCAGTGTTAATCGACCTTGAAATTGAAAATTGAATAAACCATTAATCCATTAATTACTCTAGAACGAGGAGACCTTCAGGAGTGGATAAAAGAAGTAGATAATCTGGTCATGATCAGTGAGGAAATAGTGCTGTCTAAATGGTGTATAGCAGGTGTGGCCAAACTTTTATCCCTTAGGGGCTACTTATTCGGTAAAACATAGTCTGCGGGCGACTATGAATATGGGCAAACAATTTTAGTATTTTTCAAATTTTTCATAGATATTTTAATAAATAATTAACTAGAATTTCATTAAAAAAAAATATAGCAAATAAAGAAAACAAACAATTATTTTTATTTTATTTTATGAAGCGCAATAATATTTATTAAATTAAAAAAATTACAATGTCAAGAAATAAATACACAAATAAATTTTAGCAAATAAAGAAAAAATTAATAATTATAATTTTTTTTGAGATGAAATACTTATTAACTAAAAATAAGAGAAAGTAAAAAATACACTGTAAATAAGCAAATGAATGAAAATGTTTAATTGGACGAAACCTGACATTGCATAAGTGCAGCAAGTTTTTCAAAATTTGGCTCATATGAACTTAAGGCAATTCTCAAACATGATTCCAAATGTTGATCTGTTAATTGCGATCGATGTTTTGTTTTGATCGCATTCAAAAATGAAAATGCGGATTCACATAAATATGCTGATCCAAAGAAGGCATTGAAATGTGCAACACTTGTCCATATATTTGGATATTTATCTTTATTTATCAGCTTCCAAAAATTACAATCTGAAACCAATGACTTAAGATTTATGTCGCATTTAATAATTTATTATTTCTTCTTCTAAACCTGCTAAATTTGTAGTACCGAGAAAGTTGTTTAGTTTCTGTGCTACACTTTCAACATCGATGTTGTCATTAAATGGGCAAGACAAAAAACTGGTAATATCTTCAAGTTCACTTAATGTAAGAAATCTTCTTTCGAAATCTTTTAGAAGCAGTGCAATAATATTGGCATATTTCTTGTAAGTAAGATTCTCTTTATTTTTAGACTCATCAGCCAGATTTTGATAAGGCTTTAAATCATGACGTTTTAATTGCATTGCAAGCATATTTAGTTTCTCTTTAAATGACTTCAAAATGCTTATCATATCTATTATGGTTTTATCTTTACCCTGTAGTTGCAGATTTAATTGGTGTAATTTTTCAGTAACATCGCAGAAAAAAGCAAGATCAAGAAGCCATTCTTGATCATTTAATTGTGACTGATGAATCAACTTTAGTTTGTAAATATGAGTATATTTGTGGCAGAAGTTCTCTAAATCTCGTTAAAAATGTAGCACGACTTAACTATCTTATGTCAGTATGTAGTAACAGTTCACTGTGTTCATCGCCGCATTCTTTCAGCAAAGCGCGAAACTGACGACGTGACAAACTTTTAGATCTTATGGAATTTACTATTTTAAATGCAACATCCATAACATGATCGAATTTCAATACTTTTGAACATAGCACTTGAGTATGTATAATACAATGATAATCCATAAAATTTGGAATGTCATCATCGCCTTTACACAGAGCAACGAAGCCACTTTTATTACCGATCATTGCCGGAGCCCCATCAGTGGTTATTGAAACTAACTTGCGAATTGGAAAATTTGTACGTGCAACATAATTTTTAAATAAATCGAAGATATCCTGACCTCTTGTGCGTCCATGCGTTGGAATAATAGTTAATAATTCTTCTGTAGCCGACATATCATCGAAATCCATTCGAACAAAAACACATAATTGTGCAATACCGATATAGTCAGTAGATTCGTCAAACTGTAGTGATAATACGATGCATTTATTAATGTTTTCATGTAAAATATCTTCAAGATTTTGGCTAATTCCTTCTATTCTACGCATAACTGTATTTCGCGATAACGACATATTTTTTATGGATGCCATTATTTCCGATTTATTTTTAAAATTTTAAAACAACACTTCACCAGCTTTAATAAAAGCCTCCTTCCATACTTCCCCATCTTGAAACGGTTTATTGTGTTTAATTAAAGTATCAGCAACTTTGAATGAGGCAATCGTAGCAGTCTTCGAGTTCGTGTTGTATTTGAAAAAACTATTTTGTTGCGCAGTTAATTGTGCCTTCAGTTGTTGCATTTTGGCCTTTCTTAACGCAGTACCACGTGGATAATCTTTTTCATAGTTTTTATGAACTGTTAGATAATGTCTTTCAACGTTTGCTTTCTTAGGCAAACACACACATTTATCTTTCATCATAGTAAAGAAATAACTTCTTCCCATTCATTGTGATAATGATAAGTTTTTATTTTTTTCCGGCTTGTACTTGGTTCATTCATTCTAAAATAATAGGGTTAAATATTACTAACATTTAAAACAATAATTAATAACTAACAAACCTGCTTCCTGTTCGCTGTATGAATAAATAAAAAAAACTAAAATTGAAAGTAAATACAAGTGCACCAACACTGAGTAACAAGTGGATTGAAGTCAGGGGCCGTCACTTTACTACCTGACACATATTTTGCGCCATTTTGTGCGATTGTCATTTATATGCGCATGCGTTGCAACTAATTTAAAAGTTAACATTCATTTGCATTTTTCATCGGGATAAATACAAACAGTATGAGTACGTAGCACACAGTCTATTATTGTAAGAATAAATTATCGAATTAAGATTTTCTAACATTAATTTAAGTGAAAGCAAGTTGTTCAACTTTAGCTTCGCGGGCTACTTTCAAAACCTTTGCGGTCGACCGCGGTCGACGTGTTGGCCACCCCTAGTGTATAGGATCTCTTTTAACATTATCACTTTATTAAGTAAAATATAAAGCATCATAAAACAAACTTCGCGATTTCTGTCTCTACAATTTCAGTCAAATAATTTTTATTCTAGAACTGAAAAGAATAAAGAAGAGATTTTCATGTTTTGCCCAAACGCCAGTTACCAATAAGACAACTGAAATAACACAGCCTAAGTTACAAAGTCGCGTTGAAATAAGTGAGGATTGTTGCTTGAGGATATTCAATATTCGAATATCCCTTATCTGGCGATGAGTGGTGCGATACAGACTACTCCTAAACCAGTTACTTCGAGGATCTTTGTAAAAAATATTAAAAAACCTTTGCTATAGAATTAAAGTGATAGATTATTATTTTTTTTTAGGCAGGGAAAGGGATGTGATCATTCTACCATTCCCTTCTAAATTATTATTATTATTCATATCCCACGCCTTTAATAAAATTTGGCATCAAGGCCTGCGGAAGCTCAAGACAATCTTTCTTAGCACCTACAACCTAATCCTACAATTCTATATATCAGATCGCTTCTTCCATGTTATCTAAGGTTCTTCTTCCTGTTCAATTCATCCTATCCGCGCTGAAGTTTTTCTAGCCAACATTCTTGCTCCCTCATTTACACGTATACACGGCAGACATCCACTCAATCCTAACATATTCTTCGCCGTCAATACAGCAATCTTCTCTCTAAACATGTAATTGCCACACGATCCTTTCAATCCTACCTTCAGTTTCCTCCATAGTTACCATTCCACCTAAAAGTCTGGGTAATTTTTTCGTGCGTATCTCCGTTCTCGCCAAGAAAATTAGAAAAGTTGCTATGACCATCCGGAATAGAAACGTCGAATCTCCAATAGGCAAGGAAAACGGTCCGAAGCTGACGGCAGAGAAAGGATTGAAAAGTCATTAAAGAAAAAACTTATTGCCCTAGTAATTATGCCTAACACTATTTATCACACTACCAACGCGCTCAACGAGAAATGTCAACTGCCCTGGAGAATCTTTAAAAGACCTGCAACTGCAGTCTCCACTCTTCCATCAAGGATACTAGATTTGAACCTCTGTATGTTATTTTATCATTTGCACTGTTTCTGTTCCCGCGCAGACTGGAGAAACCGAACACATACTCGTCAATCTGGTTGAAACCAGTAATACGGGGCATTAAAATCGCCCCCTAAAATCCAACGAAATTCTGAGATTTTATCTGAGCAGTTTACGAGTACGTCATAGACCGCTTCAATACAGTAATCATCATATGAATCAGGTCTGCAATGAAAATTTCTAAGAAATACAAAATTATGAAATATTATCTGAATAATTATTACATATAGAATAGTGTTAACGACCAATTTTCACATCACAATCGTTTGTTAACTGACATCATCAACCCATCACTAGGTTTTTTTGTCTAAATGCGTAGCTAATAAATACTTGAAAATCTAGTAAAAATTTGTGAAATTCATTGATCATCTCTAAGGAGCCATGTCTCGGTGAAACATAATGAATCATTTTGAATCAGCTTAACAATTTCAGATTTAAGTTAACTTCAGCAATGTATTTTAGACTACTTACATTCCAAAATATAAAGTTTGAACTTTTAATAGAAAACTGGTGGTTGTCTATTTTACCTTCGAACGCTAGTGACGCCTAGTGACGTTTACCTTCGTCGTTGCTTCGTAACGCTCTGGTCTCCTAGTGGGGGTTCTGGTTTTTCTTCCTCTTCTTCCGCCTCTTTGAAGATCTCTCTCCAATCAGCCACTTCAGTTTGGTAGTAATCACATACAGAGGATCACGGACACTTTTAGAATGATTCCGGAAATCTTACCTTTCTCCCTTGTACTGCCTGTTTCTTTATCCGAATCGTCCGTAATATCATTTTTACTTTTTAGTTGAATCAACACAATCAATTCTCCATATAAGTCGGAAGTTGATACAAGATTTTACATATAGGTCAGAAGATAATACAAGTAATATATGATATGAAAAAAAATCCGATGGTTCATGTAATACATTCCGAAGAAAATCCAAACAGCATTAAGTTGCCTCTTGGTTGGCGGACCCATTAAGCATGTCGTCATATTAGCCGCACCCAAAATTAATGTGTGAGTGATGTGTAGTAACTCCTCGGGCCAAATTAATTGAATAATCCATTATTGCTAATTTTGCATCGCCCAACCGCGGACAAATTTTTAAAAATTGTTGAAAAGTCAGGAGCGTCTGTTGCAGACATGTCAGTCATCAAGTCACGTCAATCATTGTCAGGAGACATTTGAAAGCAACCAACATTATAAAAACAATTTTGGAGGAATTCGTTGCGGGAATTTTCGTTGTAAACACGAGCAGCTCGTTTATAATTTCGAACAGCAATCGATAGAAATTTCGAACATCAACGACTTTCTAGAGAGTGATAATACTTGACGCGGCATAATCAAAAATCAACAGAGACTTACTAATTTATTTCATTTAATAATTTTGTTGATAAATGTAACCGAAGATATGTTTTATTTTTCAAGTAGGAACAAATTCGACTGACGGTTTGCTTACTTGATTACTTAAAAAGCAGTAAATGTCTAATCTTTTCATATATGCTAGTTCCATTATTATCTTAGCACAATTCTGACAATATTCCTTATTTGCTATTGCATTCCGAACTTTTTTTTTTTTTTGCTGAAACAAAAGTTATTTTGTAAAATATTAAATATTTAAAATGTTATCCTAATAAAATTATGCAAAATTATGGAAACTAATTTAAGAATTAATTTTATATTAATTACAGATTTTTTCCATGTAAACCAGCTTCATTTTGTGATCATGGAATATGAACTCTTTCGCCAATTATTGGAATAAATTCATGATAAATATTGTAAAAAGTGGACCAGCAAAATACCATGTCAGCGGACACTATATAGCGTTCGATTTCCATATGTAAATATCATCAAGACATGTTAATTAAGAAACGGTGTATGTTCACAAAATTATTGTTGTGGTTGGGTCTACAGAGTTGGAAAATCATCAGAGATATTTTCCATGATAGCCTGTTTCATTTTGTGGTCATCGACCAGTTTCTAGCGTTCACCCATCCTCAGGATGTTTTGATAAAACAGTCTTAATAATAAACACAGTTTTGCACATAGCAATATCACTTTATACACTGTTGAGAAGTGGTTTGATAAGACCGAACTAGGTTAAAAAGAGGGGTTCTCTATACCTGGCTGCCATAATATTGGCAGGCCGTAGGTTGTATTCATTTTTAAAAAGCATGGTACTGTCGTTCCTTAATTACAGCTTAAATTAAGTTACATTATCGCAGTAAAGTTAATTCACCCATTAGGTTTACAAATACCCGCTCCATCTAAAATCTTAATTTTTGTTCTTCGGTATATGAATAATATTTAATCACAAAAGACCACTGCGTGAATTGCTGACTTCTATGGAATAATTTCTAATAAAAATAAAGTGATATAGTATAATATATGGTAATACAGTATAAATAAATATATTGCTGAACAATTAAATTATATAATTGTGTTATCGCACTGTTTTATCAAGACAACATTATAACGACGAACGCTCAAAACCGGCCAAAAAAAGAAGCATGAACGTGAAGTAATTACGGAAAAGATCCCTGTTGTTCATAAAATTATGTTGGTATAAACGGAAAAAAATCTTTAATCATTTAAATCAAATTATCAAATTAATATGATCATTAAACTATTCATTTCATTATACTTTTGAATGATCTGTATTTTTTTTTTGGTTTTATTTTCTGTAAGAACAAGTATGCGATCTAGTGAAATTTTAGAAACAGACCAAAAGTATATATATCTATATATTTTGTAGTCCCCTAAATAAAAAACAAATGTTTTTAGCGAATAGTCTGTAGGTGTGCGTGAACAAAATATGTCCAAACCGAAATATCATAGAAAGCTCAAACTTGGTATTCAATTAATATACTACCGCCAAATCTGACACGAATATTTCGGTCAAAATCCATAACCAGAACTGGGATTTTATGAGTGTATAACAACTCAGCTGAGCAGAAGCTTAGCTGTAGTACTTATAATGCAAAAAAATGATATCATTAATACACAAATTTCAATCGACGAAATTAAAAATCACAAGCTTTGATAAAATTAAGCATATATCATATATATGACCTACGACGAAAATAAAAATCACAAGCTTTGATAAAATTAAACATATTATATCATATATATATGACCTAAAACTTCGACTATATTGAGAAACAAATCAAATCATTCCACTTATTTTCAAAAATTTATAGGCAAATTTCATAAAATTTAAAACTTAAATTAACAAACAAACTTCCTATAAGAAAGAAACAAATTGAATCATTGCACCTTGATTCAAAATAGGTAAATTTCATAATGAAACTAAACCATAAACATTAAAACAAAATTCCTATAAGAAGGAATTTAGACTTAGGTGAATTTTATTACTTCAGAAACACTGATAACATGCAATGGACTTGAGGATCATCGTCAAATGGGAGAATACATACTCACACTCCTCATTAACTGGGGTGAACACATAATTAAATAACCATATTGACACTGTTCATGAACTGGATTTACATAACATCGTCATTGACTAGACAAAATTCGTCGATACAATTTTTTTTTACCTTCATACATTATTTTGACTAATTACTATTCAATATTTTTCTTTTTCTTTACTAATTACTTCTCCTCCTTGAATATTTTTCACTAACCTTATTTTCTGTAATATTCCCTTGTTTTTTACCCCGATTTTCCTATATTTTTTAATGATATACACATTCACATAAATATATTTATAATTCCTAGAAGGATAATCATAATTTATTGTAAATAAATAAATATTAATTGTAAATAGGTGAGTGTTTCTAACGTGCATTATTAACGTTTAAATGTAATAAATTGATTTGTTAAAAATATTATGAACTATATAGATATATATATATATATTAAAAAAAAAAATTATTATATGTTAAAATTAATCATAAATAATGTATTAGATTTTATATTGTAATTATCCGTATAATTTTTCAAAAAATTATTCTTCTTTTTCAATATTAACTATCAAAACAACTACTAGTCTAAACATACCAATTAGAAATATTAAAAATAATAATAATATATTTGAACTTTAAATAATTAGAACTATAAAATAAAACTTCTTATGTTAACCATATCTAAGTAATTAAATTAACTTAAACTGTAAATATTTAAACTATGTTTTATTGTCCATGATTTTCTATCAGTCTAATATCAATGTAAACTATCAATTTCACTTTGTTTTCAATGTTAAGCATCAATTTAACATAAAACTGTAAATATTTTTTTGCTGAAGTATATTTTTAATTATGTAAACGATTCAGACATAAAAGAAAACAATTTAATTTTATTTTTCAATATTTTTGTCAATATTTACAAACTGAAGACATTTTCATTATCTGATTATTTTAAATACTCGATTTAAGATAAATATTTTTCATGGTAATTGTATATTTTTTGAATTACTGCCATGGACTACGAACTCATGAATTCACTCTTTCCCTTTCTCTCCTTCGTTTTTTATATATGACACAAGAAGACATCATTATCGCTAGCTTGCAACATCACCAGCTAACTCTCAACATCACCATCGCTAGCTTCACCATCCTTAGCTAGCTCTCTACAAGGCCATCACTAGCTTTCTGCTACATAAGCTAGTTTCATTATCATAGCTAGCTTTAAGCAACACTGGCTAGCTCGCAACAGCATCATCGTTAGCTTTCTGTACCAAAAGCTAGTTCGCCAGTTTCAACAAATCCTAGCTACAACAAACTCGTAGCCAAATCAGATGAGCTACAAAGATACATCATTCAGCAGCACGCTCAAATTTTTCACACGTGAAAAATTTCTTCATGAGAGAGGATGATGTAATGGCAAGAGAGAGAGAGAAAGAGAGAGAGCCAAGCCCGACCGAGAGAAAACAGACTCTCTCTTGTACTCTCTCACTTAAGCAGGCTAGAGTGGGGAGAACCCTGTATATAAGTCAGCGAGAGATCTAGAATCAAGGAATCAATCTATCAGTTTTCAACATACATCGCATCGTGTTATATCTCTACTCTACTCCTTTATTCTATTAAATCATTACAGTCCAGAGCAGTCGGTGTAAACTTATAGTTGTATTATAATTGTGTCTTCAGATCACGTCTAATTATTTCTCTCCTCATCAATTCCATTATAACTACATTTGTATTTAGCATGTCCAAAAGAGGGTCTTGAAAGAAAATGATAACACAAAAAGTAAAGTCGATATTCAGATAACGCTGTACATATTGTCAGAAAATGAAATATGTCTTCATTGACCCAGGAGTTATGCAATAGGATCTTAAGAAAAAGATCGATAGCAGAGACAGAGTGAGAGAGAGAGAGAGATGCAAAAACGACTGGGCACTCTCTCGGACTAGAGTGGGAGAAATAGCTTCAGCGGGATATACGAAAAATACAGCAGAGTTCACTCGGCGGTCACAATGTGTCTACCTTACTCTATACCACTTTACCATACTCTACAATTTTAGTGTGAAGTCCAGGCAGTCAGTGTCACTTTTTCATTATACAATGTTCAGCCATATCTAGTATATTAATCTGAACCAAACCATTTTTTCTCCTTCATCATACCCATTATAAGTTAAATGAAGTACACATTTCTATTTTTGAATATTTAGGCAGGTTAAAAACAATAGAGCAATAAAGCAATGCTGGTTAAAAACCATAGAGATTTCTATTTCTCTTTGTAACAAATAGACTGGCATTTAACTGCAATTAAAAGAAATAATAGATAAAGAAAATTGAAAATTTCCACCTTGATTGATTGCGACCTACCTGCAGACTCATGGAGCTTCCACTTCTGAACGAGCAGGTAAGCAGCATGTTGGAAAAATAATCTTTTGAAAGGGAACCATTAATTCCCGGGCAACTCATTAATTATTTTTGTGCCATCTGTGACACCCATTCCATATACCACTCGAACATTACATTTCGAACCATAAGACTATCCACAGATATGGTTGATGAGGGGCAAAATTTCTCTTATAAGTAATAAAAGTTATGTACATCTCATTCTGGCATTTGGTAAATATCCTGAAAGATCATAAAACCTGTATCCATTAACTGTTCGATATAATTCAAAATATTAAGACTGTCTTTAACATTGAAGAAAGCGAGCAATAACCACTTATTTCTTTTGTTTTATGCTCACTGTATCCCAGCGGTCGGGCACATATTATCAACGTGTAAAGTAATATTTATGGCCAACTGCAAAAATATGACCAATTAGCTTTTTTCCAAGTTGTCTTGAAGACCAAATTTCAATCCTTGAAAAATAAAGATTACATCGCCTAGACTAGGTGTCTAATTTATCCATATGTCGTCTTCCCTGCCCTTGAGATACTATCCTAAGCGATGCAATTTCTTCTCGATGAAGTTGATTTTCTTTTGCAAACCTGTTATTATCCCAACGAAGGTCTTTAATGTCCCACTTTGTAGGCTAGGGTGGCCAATTACGAATCGAATAAACTTACCAAGGCAGATCTCACGTGAATGATTACTACGGGGTCTATAGTCACTATAAGAAGATTGCAATAGAGTGCAGAAGACAGCGCCAATAACATTGTACACACTCTAATTTCGTTTGAAATCCATACAGAATCAATCGTCACACATTCCTAAGAATTAAGAATCTCTAAAATAGAATCCTCCAGGAAATACTTCGAAGTAAAGTGGTACGATAATAGCTACGCATTAGCGTTCTAAATTTTAAAAAAATTGGTAAAGTTGTTTTTGAGAACAAATCCAAAAAAATACAATTCCGTAAAGACGCAATTCCGATTAGCCGATTTTCTTCAAATTTAAAATCCTAGTCATGCTTTTAAGGTATCTATAAATTATAGAGGTGGCAATACAAATTCACTTCATGTTTGATCCTAAAATATTCTGTGATAGCCCCAATGTATTCGTTAGCAAACAGGTGACTTACGTTTTCAAAGAGGTATTAGTGGGGGGTGGAGGTCTTCATATAATTTCCCATAAATACTCAACTGAAAGGGATTTGATTGATACTGACCCATGGTCAGGTACCCATGGTACTGACCCAGGTAAGTATGTCCATCAACTGTAAAGTAATGAACAATCCTCGGTTAAGGATTCGCTAAAACAACCATTAGGTAGCTATAAAAACCATGTCGCTGCTACCAGCCGTTTCAGCGCTGGAAAATTACTAGCAAAACTGTTATTGCAATCCACAATAATTGCCATACGATAACTTATTTATATTGTAGTGCAATGTATGTTTATATTCTTTGTTATATCTGTGTTTTTCTTGGTTATTCGACAAATTTAATTGTAGTCCAATCAAACTTTGGTGTGTGCAGTGTGCCCAAAATATTACATTTTATCCCAAAACAATAAGCACAATACATTTTCTAGTGTCTAATCATTCGTCATGGCTCATTAGCACATCCACAACTCAAGGAATAAAATTCAATCTGTTATTCATTAAGGAAGTTACTTCTATTTAGGTGATTTATAAATCCCATTAATTTAATCAATTTTCTATGATATATGTTAATTGAGTGCGTATTAGACTACAAAAATGTTTAAAAATATAAAATAATTCATTACCAGTTAAATTGGAAACTGATCACTATTTTGGGGGAATTAAGTACGTAAAATTGAGTGCTTCTTAAATTAGAAAAGTATTTAAAAAAAATATTGAAAATTTCCTAAGTAAATTGAGATAAATAGACTACTAGTTCTATTAAGCTTCTTTTATTTTTCCTTTCTCTAAATAATTTGTTTAATTGTACAATCAATTAGTTCGACAAATGATTTGTTTGAAAATTAAACTATTTGTGCAGGATCAGCTTTCCACTGGATGTAGGATATTACTAAGAAACTTCACAAACTATCTCTAAAGAAATTACTTTTACTCTAATAAGAAGTGTTTGAAGAAAATTTATATAAGTTCCAGTTAAATTACTAGTTTTTATATGTACGCATAGACCGCTATTCTTACTTTTATTTATTACATGTCAATCTGTAAGACAGGCACTTTCGACTTTTACATTTTTAACCGAAAACTAACATCTCTACTTTGCAAGAATTGACGGTAAATTGAGTATGTTTTAAATTAGAAAAGTGATTAAAAATGTGAGGAATTTAGTAAGTAAATTGAGATACAACAGTTACTAAATCTCTGGTTAAACACTAGCTTTATTCATTTCTTTAATTGTATCAACAATTAGCTCGACAAAAGATATTAGTAACTATTTCGTCGTACATTGCGTTAGATAACACATCAAACGAATTTAAGCTGTACTAAAAAAAAAAACTTGCAGAAGTAACTGACTCAGAAATCAATATATTGGATTCTATAAATATAATTGATCTATAAAAAAAAAAAATAGATATATCTTAAAGAAGGAAAGTGGAGATTTAAGTTTTAATTGTTTACCAAAAAATTACACAGGTAAGTGGCTCATAAATCAATATACTGTATTGGATATATTTGTTGTCAATATACTTATTTATCTTAAATGACTAAGGTGTATAAGATGGAGGCATAGATATGTTTTAGTTTACTGTTTACCAAAAAAAAACTTGCATAATATCTGTCTCAGGAATCACTATATTGGATGGTGTTGGTAATATACTAGATCGATTAAAGTAGTTTTTGCATAAAAAAAGAGGGGGTTCTCTCTTTAAGACTTAGTGTAAAAGAAAAAAAAAAAGTAAGTATACTGCAAAAATTGGGCACACATAAAGGTTAATAAGCTATTGTACGAAGGGAAAAATACAGATTCAAAGGTTAATGAACCCCGGCCTAGGGTGCATGGGGCAGAGCCTCTCTTTAATTCCATTTGTATATATATATGTATTTGTAGGGAAAGACGTGAGAGAGATAAGGGAGAAGTATGTGGGTGAGGTATAAGGATCTAAAGAAAACTAGTATTGCCAAGTTACCACAATAGCTGAGAGGTGAAAGTGATGGACTTGTATGGAGAAGGTTGCGATACCGCTTTTGCTGACGTCAGCAAAAAAAAAAAATTTTTAATATCTCTTTGCCTAAAGGAAAGTTTGCGGGAGGGAGTGAGGGAGAAAGTGGGAATGGGTTGGGGGAGGGAAGAAGGTTAAGTGGTGGGTGAGGGGTAAGTGACTAGGAAGGTAGTGGGCGAGGGGAGACGGCCGCCATGTTGTGCAGAAAACAGTTTTAGAATCGGTCAATCCTATCTACTTCGCAATGGCCCTCCGAAAGCAGTTTCTACCTCATATGATTGCCCTTGAACTGCTTATAGTCGAGCTCTCTTAGGCATGACGACCGGTGCTTCATTGCCGCAACGCCGCATATGAGCAAGTAAAAATTTTCGGGAGGAATATCTTTCACCCATGACTGACATGTCCGGTTTTACTAATGGGCCTCGCACGCGGTTTAATGACGTTCCTTAAAATCCTTCCTTATAAACACTTTCTTACAAAATTGGAACTCCATTTTTTAGAAATATAAAAAAATAAATGATGCACAAGACTTAAAACTTAGAACCCAACACCAAAATAAAAATATAACAACTAAAACTACTTACAAATATATAAATACAAAAATGAAATAAAAATAACAAAACTTTAGAAAGTTAATAAGTTTATTAATAAAGTAAAAAATAAAATAAGAACAGAATATGAATAATTATAATAAAATAAAATATAAAAGCAATAATATAATAATAAGCAAAGATAAGTTGATTAATGGAAAGATAATAAAATTTTAGAACGTTAATAAATATATCAATAAAGTAAAAAATATGAATCAAATATGAATAATTATAGTACAATAAAATATAGGTGTAAAAGCAAAAAAAAGAATAATGATATAATAAGGATAAGCAAAGTATAAGGAATTAAGGAATCAGTCCTCACGGTACGTTCTTCAGATGTTGTCACAAGGCACAGCAAAAGTAGTATGAAGACGAGTGCCAGGTTTTATACTCTAAGATGAATCGATATTTAAAATGATCGATTATTAGGCTGCACCTAAATACTGCATTCCTATTGGCTAAGCGCAGGAGAGTCGCAATTCGATTGGCTAGGGCGCATAATCGAAATAAAAAGGTCAAGTTCAGGTAACATCTATTTTATGCATGCATGTTGGTCTATTCTTTACTGAAACTACGAAATTTTCTGTCTTCAAGTTACGTTTTGAACTATTTTTCTACGTTTTTTAATTCTTCATACTTTTAAAATATTTTATGAACTTTCGTTAATACATTCACAATTTTCTACTACTCATGCATGCCTCCTAAATTAGTGCACTCTTTTTCTCTTGACTCACCGTGTAACTTGTCAAGTTCTGGTCGCTTAAAACGAACTAGGCGCTCTCCTGAGGATATTAACAAAAGTAAAAAGTTTACTAACGATATGGCTGGCCGCAAAGAGAGCAGTCAGTTAAATATGGATCTCATTATGATACAGTTATCTAATTTACTTGACGATAAACTTGCTAATTTGGCCACTAAACAAGATTTTCTTAGTTTTCACAATGAAATAACTTCATTGAAAAATGAAAATCTTTCTTTAAAAAAGAGATATCTGTACTTAAAAATGAGAATGCAAAGACAGAAAAGCTATTTGATGAAATCGATAATAAATTTCGGCGTAATAATCTTATATTCAAGGGCTTAATTTACAATAATCAGGACAACTTTGGAAAAATTATTTCTGAGTTTTGCAATGAAGTTTTAAAAGTAAATATAAATATAAATCAATTGCATGCATTTCCCTTTGGAAGTATGAATGTGCCCAACAGACCGATTTTGACCTCTTTTGTGCGTAATTCTGATAAATGGTCAATAATGAACACTTTGGGGAGGCTGAGAGGAACCGGATTCAGAATTCATCAGGACTTCTCTGAGAAAACCAGGGAAAAAAAGAGCCAAATTGTTTTTAATCAGAAAGGAAATTTTACGTTTGAAAGGTCGCATTAAGGTTGCGGTCGTCCGGGATTACCTTATTCTAGGAAATCAAAGGTTTGATTGGTGCGCAACTAATGGCCTAATGCATGGTGATGATGTTGGAGTGAGGAGAATTAAGGAGTTGCTTGGTCTGGATCTGTCTACTTTTATTGCTGCGATCCAGACTAATTCTCTAGCAAAGGATTATTTTACATCTCAAAAAGTTTTGCCTACTCCGATGGTATCTACGATGACTCCTTCTTCTCAGGTTCTCCACAGCTGAGGAAACGCAGGCTGCCGGCAGAAAGTTAAATCTACTAGTTCTCATTTATTTGTTATAATGTAGCTGGCCTTACATCGAAATTATCTGATTCTAATTCTTTTATAAGTTTTCTTAAAAAATACGATGTTTTTGTTCTGTTAGAAACTTTCATTACAGAAGATAAATTTAATTATTATAGCAAGTTCTTGGATGGTTATACTCTGTTTTGGTCTGCTGCCACCAGGCGTGCGCGGTTTGGTCGTGCAATGGGCGGTAGCTTGTATGCAATCAGTTCTACCCTTTCTCATTATTTAGTTAAATTTATTAATATTGATGATGTAAATGTTATATATCTTAAAAGTAAGGTCAAATTGTTTATCCTGTCTGTATATTTGAACTATAATTCTTGGGATTCAGATTTTCTAAATTTATCTAATTTTCTTTCTAAAACTTCCCATATAAAATTCACCCTAATCGGTGATTTCAATGCAAGAATAGCGGATTCTCAGCCTTTGCCATCTGATTTGATTTTAGATAACCCAAATTTTCATCTGATTAGAAGTTCCAAAGATAGAGTTCTTAATGGAAAGGGATCAAAACTTCTTTATTTGTGTGATGACCATGATTTTGTAATTTTGAATGGGCGAGTTCCTGGAGATATAAATGGAGAATTTACCTATATTGCTAATACCGGTTCCTCTGTTATTGATTTTGTCCGCTTCCTTATTGATTATATCTATTGTGTTTTGGATTTTCAAGTACTAGCTGAATTGTTCTCTGACCATCTACCTCTTTTTTTAAAGATATCTCTTACAGAAAAGTCGAACCATAGTGTTCTGCCCTTATTACCCCAAATAGTTTGGTTTGATAACTACTTGAATACTTATAGAAATTCTTTAGAGGTGGCTGTTAAAAATATTCCATACTATCCCTCGGATAGTCAAGTGTTTTTAAATATTTTAGTGAATTGTATTAAAAGTTCCGCTATAACGCCTAATGTATCTCACTATATCAGAAATAATCGTAAAAGGGAGTAGTTTGATGGGAAATGTCTTCGGGCAAGAAAGATATCTTTTGCTCTATTAAATCTTTTTCGTAATACCAGTTCCGATCTTGTCAAATCTAGTTACTTACTCGTAAATACAGCTTATAAGGAGTTGTGTATCAGAAAGAAGAAATTGTATTTTTCTAAGGTAACGGACAAGTTTAAAACAGTAAAAGATTCCAGAGAGTTTTGGCATTTAACAAATCATTTTTGCGGTAATAATGTTGATATTTCAGATTTGATAACTTATTTCCATGGTTTGCTTACCCCTTCTGGGGATTCGGTGTCAGTTTTGTGTGCTGAGCCTTATATTGCCTCAAGTAATTTAGATCTCCCTTTTGATTTCCATGAGTTACCAACGGTTGTCGTAAGTTAAAAAATAATAAAGCTCCTGGGCCAGTCCGAGTGCCTTATGAGTTTTATAAGTATGCGCCTGGTACTTTTTTGGATAGTCTTTTATCTTTATTTAATTTCATGTTTGAAACTGGCGTAACCCCGACCTCATTAGTAAATCCATCATCTTTCCGCTTTTCAAACGAGGGGATGTTAATGATGTCCGGAATTACAGGGGTATATCCTGCTTGGACGCTTCTGCTATGATCTTCACTGGACTTTTGCTTCAGCGATTGGAATCCTTTTTTAGAAACTATGATTTGCTCAGTGAGTATCAAGCCGGGTTCAGGCGAGAGTATTCTACAATCGATAACCTGTTTGTTTTGTTAAACATTATTAAGCTTATATTTCTTAAAAGAGGTAATAAAGTATATTCTTTTCTTGTTGACTTTAAAGCCGCTTTCGACAGTGTTCCAAGGAAGGCTTTATTTTTGAAGTGTTTAATCTTGGAGTTTCAACAAAATTTATACGCATTCTAAAAAGTCTGTATTCCGACGCTGAATCGGCTGTTCGTGGTAAAGAGGGTATTTCCGAGTTTTTTCCTGTTGAATGCGGGGTTCGGCAGGGATGTATTTTGAGCCCCCTTCTTTTTGCACTTTTTTTGGATGATCTGCCTCAGGTACTTGAGGGTGGGGTATGTATTGGTGGTCGTCGTGTCAGCGTATTGATGTACGCAGATGACATCGTTCTTCTCGCGGAGGATCGTGTTGCTTTGCAGCGAAACATTAATTTGTTGGCGAACTATTGCGAACAGTGGAATTTGACTGTTAATCTTGAAATGTCGAAAATCGTTGCTTTTCGAAAGGGGGGTAGACTGGCTTCTGCAGGTAGATGGAGGTACAGGGGTGAGCCAGTGGAAGTAGTTAATATTTATAAGTATCTTGGCGTTACGCTCTCCTCTCACCTTTCCCTGGAACACAACCTGAAAGAAAGAATTTCAGCAGCTAAATTAGCTCTTAATAGGAATTGGTCAAATTTCATCGCTCAGCAATTGATCCCTTTCCATGCAAAAAAAAACAGGTGTTTGATGCCGCATTACGTTCCATTGTTTGCTATGGGGCCCAGGTCTGGGGTTTTCAGAGGTATGAACAGTTAGAGATGTTTCAGCGGTTTTTTGTGAAAAAGTTGTTTTCATTGCCTTCCTCCACACCTAACTGCATGATTTACTTGGAATCTTCTTTGGATCTTCTTAAAGTATTTACTTTAAATTTACATTTCAGATATTGTGTAAAGGTTATAAATCTTCCCTCGCATCGTTTACCTCGGATTCTGGCAATCGAAGTAATTAATCAGAATGCATTTTGGTCCAGGCACTGGCGTGAGCTGGCGCTAAAATACTCCTGTAGGTTTGATAGTTCTCTGGTTCAGGTTTCTCTCTGGCAAGATCAGTTGAGTACTTTGTTAAATACTATTAAGGTTCGGCATACTAAACAGTGTGTCCGGCTTGCTCAAGATTCTGATAGGTTTCTCTTGTACAAAGAACTTAATTATGATGTTAAACTTTTTTGTCTTGAGGCTGAGAGCCATTTAGCTTTTAATCTGAATGATTTGAAATGGTTGTTTAAGCTCAGATGTGAGCTTTTACATTTAAATTTCATACCATGGCTTGACCGTCCTGATGTTAATTGCCCACTCTGCGATCCGTTTGTGAGAGAGGATTTATATCATTTCTTGTGCGAATGTACTGCTCTTGGTGAATTGCGGGTGCGGTACCTTGGTCTTAGCCCTTTTCCTGCAACTGCAATGATACCCTTTCTTAATGCTTCTTCCGAGAAAGATTGCAAACGTTTAATCGACTATGCGCGACATGCATGGCATTATCGCCGACGTATGATTTGACCATCAGAGTCACATTGCCTTCAAGGCTTGCGTATATTTTTTATATATTAGATAAATTAAATTCCTTGTTTAATTTTTCATTCTTGCCATTTTAGTAAGTTATTTTTCAGTTTCCTTATTTTCTACTCAATCTATGTTTTTTTTATTTTCCTTTTTCAGAGAATCTATTTATGTATTTTTCTTTTCTCTTTTCAGAAGCATGTATAATTTTCCTTTATAGTCTTTAGAGTAGCAAGTATTTATCTATTATTCTATTTTACTTTTCTCTTTTTTGTTGTAATTTATGTACTGTGTGCTACTGTAGTGTATATTTTGTTTTATTTAATTTTTATTATTACTTTAATTTTTGAAATGTTATTTCATTTTTTGCGTTAACCCTCCGGCAGACGGAATTTCCATGCCGTAGAATGTTTTTTATTTTGATTATTATTATTATTATTATTACAGCTCACTGTCCGTGATGGACAGTGTTGCTGTAATGAAGAACACTGTCCGGAGGCCGGCAGTGTACTTAGAAGGCTTGGGGCGTCAATGACCATAGATGTTGACGCGCTTTAAATTTAAAAAAGAAAGACAAAAACATTTTAAATATATGGATATTTTTATACAACTCTTAACAACAAAGCACTTGTAATAATTATATAAACATATTATTATCAGTATATAATGTATAATCTCTATTAGATATTAAAATAGATTAATGAAATAAATTTATTCTTATGGATTATTACAATACAGAAAAGTACGTCAGTTTTTTTGTAGTATTCCGGAAACGCCCAAACGATTTCCTTTACCCGTTGAATGCTAACTAGAGAGATAAATACAAAACTAGGGAGATAAATGAAAAAAATTGATATCAGTTAGTTATGCAGAATTTTGGCGTAAAAGGTATTATTTGAGGCTTCAAATTTTTAATATTAAATGAAGATCGTTCAACGTTATTGGCGCACTCTTCTGAACTACTCCAGCAATTAATGTACTACCTGTTTGATGTACACTGGTCACCCCTCACCAATCACTATATTTTATCAGAAAAATCAGTAAAATTTGATGATTAAACAAAATTTTCATTTTATATATACAATTTTATTAGACCATTGCACTCGTGTGAGTGTTTCATATCATATTATTTTATATTGTGGCTTATGTTATTCCTAGGAGCCAATATATATCTGAATAATAGTATACCGAGACGAAGCGGCAGATATAGAACTTAGTAATTACAGGAATTGTGCTCAGAAAATTTAAACAAGCTGCTTCAGAATACGATAAGGTTGCTGCAATTTCTGTAGAATCTCATCCATTAAGCAACGCCTTTCGATTATTTTTGACTCAATTTTTTAAATTCACTTAAATCTTTAAATCTAAAATTACAACATTAAAGTTTGTTAAGTGTTCTATGAATAAAATCTACGAACACAATAGCCACATAAAATCATGTCAGTTAATATTTTTATTTCTCATAAACATAAAAAAATGATCAGAATTTTTTTATTATAAATAATAGAAGAATTGTTTTAATAAAAAAATGGATAAAATTTTAACAATGCTATTGTTAACATTGTGAGTGATGACATATACAAATTGTACCATATCTGTATGCTAAAAGTAAATAGATCCAAATGATAATCGCCAGCTATACAGTGTTAATAATTAGTCAGTTATTTGAAATTTCTGCAGTAAGTATATTAATATATGTATAATTCAGCAACCTGATAGACTTTAAACGATTCTTTCACTAAAAGTTTAATATTTATTTATAAATAAGTGGTTACAAAAAATGAATTAATAATAAAATGAAAAATATTATTACCTAAAATAATTAAATAAAAGGCAGTTTCTTGCACTACTTATACTACCATATGACACACTAAACAAGTGTATCATATAAATATAATTTTATAACACAGCCGACTCCCATCCCCAATTCACCTGTTTACACCTCCGTTAGTCGGGGACTCTTTTTTCCCAAAAAAAAGAGTAAGGCACCAACTTGCTTATATGAAATAAGTTGGCTTCTTGTTGCACTTCACTTCATAATTTAATGGAGATATTCTTATTTCAATAATAAATGGTCCACTTCTGAGTTCATCCAGTTTGTTGCGGTTTACTTTATTTCCATTTGCTATGTAAACCAGATCTCCTTCTTTAAATTGATATTCTTTTCTATTGCGATCGATTCTTTGCTTATTTGCTTTAAAACTTTTTTCAGAGTTTTTAAATGCCTCTACTCTGTCCTTCAGTAGATCGTATGGTTTTTCCAACTCCATCGGAACTATTGAAGATAGATATTTGTCCATATAACAAATAAGCCGGTGAAAATCCTGTTGAATTATGAATTGTGTGATTGTAATCTTTAATACACGCCTCAAGTAATAACCTTTCTTTTTTTATAACAAAATGAAATCAGTGAACCAAACAGATATTTATAATTAAATGCAACACGCACAGGCTCCCAGCCTTTCTTTCCATACACTAATAAAAATTACTGTTTCCAACACTCCCAATCTGACAAAGATAACTCTTAATTGAATTTGACATGTAACACTCTTTAGCGTTACCTTCCAAAAACAATCTTAACGCTTCTATTTTGGTTGAAGCCTTTTCTATTTTGTATCTATTGTACTCTTTCTCAAAAGGACTCAATCCAACCCGAAGCTTCTTCTTTGCCATTAAATTTAGATAACAAAAATTTTTGTTCAACCTCAAGTTAAACTAATTTTAGTTATAGCTGAAATACGACTTTCTAATTCTTTAATGCGATTTATTAGAAATATTTCATTATTATGCTCACCTACAGTTATATCTAAGTCCTCTCCTTCGTTCGTTGACTCGAGGTAATGAGTGTTAATATAAAAATTGTCGTCTTCATCCATATAGTTATTTTTTAATTTGTCGTCCAATGAAATTGCAATTTTACGACAGCCTCCAACTTTTGTTAATAGATTTTATTCCATTCGTAATAGTCTTATAGGCCAGCAACTGCTCGTGCAACTTTATATCTTTAATGGGGTCAGGTATAACAAACCATTCGCATTTATTTATAGATATTGCAGCTAGTTCAAATTTATCTTCACCTCTCCTGACAATATGTACATGTAACTTCTGTTTAGCCATCACTTAAAATTTAATTTATAATTCAGCAACCTTGGTAGACTTTAAACGATTCTTTCACTAAAAATTTAATATTTATTTATAAATAAGTGGTTACAAAAAATGAATTAATAATAAAATGAAAAATAAAATAAATACAATTATAATTACCTAAAAGAATTGAATAAAAGTCAGTTTCTTGCACTATTTATTGTACCATATGACGCTGTAAATAATTTATCATATAAATATAATTTTATAACACAGCCAACCCCCACACAGCCAACTAAATCACTTGTTTACATATGCACAAAAATTTGTTTAATTTACTGAGAGCAGTGGGTTTTGTCTACATTTTAGCGAAATCTTTCTTGTCAATATGTGATTTACGATCTGTATCAATTAGAAATAACTCTTGATATATATCAAATGATGATTTCTTTAAGATCACTTGTGAGCAGTACCTTTATTTACTAAATTATACGCTTCTTCTCCTTTCATAATCCCTACCCAACTTTCGTCACTTCGCTGACAGAAGTCTATCTAACAGCTCACGAAATTCCCGTTAATTGATGACCTCATCCTTATAGTCAAAGCCGGTTCAAGGAATTCGTCGTTGTTGTCATAAACAAATTAATTGAATCTCTACAACATAAGATTGTATTTCAGAGATATCTCCAAGTAGTTGGGCCCTTATCGGAATCCTTTTTCTACAGTTCTGAGAAAGAAGAGCGAAAAAAAATCCTAGTCATCTCATCATTGGTTGTTATGATTCACGGAAAAAAATCTAGTCCTTTGGCACGATCATTATCTCTGATTAAGATTTATGTCCGTTTGGTGTTTTTTTTTTTCACTAAATTGAGCGGGTCTGAGATCAAACCTATAACTAATTTCTTTTGTTTTACTTTAGATAAAACATTAACCTGCCCTTCTACAAAAAGCCCATTGAATGAATTTCCCAAGTGAAATGTTTCAAACAAAAGTTACAAGCCTAACATAATATGTGTGGTTGTTATAGTAAGTTTCAAGAAAATCGTTTGATTCGTTTTCGAGAAAATGCTAAGTTAAATGGAAATCTTTCAAGTTTTTTCCGAGAAAATGGCGAAAACTTAAAAATTCATTCACTACACAGAGGTACTTCCGGTTCAGGAATTTCGACAATTAAATTCTTGTCGGATCTTCTGGATACCCACATGGAATGTTCATGGGATTAATGTGAAATTTTAAACTATATAAACGTCTAGACGTATTGTGATCGTGCCAGACTTTCGAAATTGAGTTTCCATCGGAAGTATATGTTTCGTGGTTCTATGAATGATTTGCCGAAAATATGTGTTTAATAAAACAGTTACCTAAATTATTCTTCCCCCTGTGATTCACTGCTTGTCGTAAGAGGCGACTAAAGGGGCGGTTGTCCGTCGACTTTTTCACCCTTTCCAATATATACCCATTACTTATCCCTGATCCACTTTCCCCTCCTATGTTTTTCCTCTCTTTATTTCCCCCACTGCCTTGTGGGTTAGAAATTGGTTTCAAAGGCTAAGGGAGAAAACCCTGAAAGAAAATCCTAGGCCTCCAGGTTGGGGGTTGGGCGCTGGGCCGACAACCCTACCCCACAAAAACTTACCGTTACGAATCCTCAAGAAAAGAGAAACCGGTTTGGATTTAAGGCACGACGCCGGCGAGTCAAAGGACAATTCTTAAGGATGGCTACTTGGAATGTGCGAAGTATTTTTGAGGCGGGAGCAAGCCGAATACTGGAAGGGCAATTGAGGAAATATGAGATTGAGTTGGCTGCTCTGCAGGAAATTAGATGGAGAGAGACCGAAATGGTGCAACTAAATGATTACATATTAATAAACAGTGGGCATAAGGCGAAAATCCGGCTTTATGATCAAGAAGTCACTTAAGCATGCAGTCATTAGTTACAAAGCAGTTAATGAAAGGATAAGCGTGGTTAGACTGCGGGGAAAATTTTTTAACATATCTTTAGTAAGTGTTCATGCACCTACAGAAGACAAGTCCGATGAAGAAAAAGATGCTTTTTTTGAAGAATTGGAGAGGACGTACAGTAACATTCCGAGATATTATGTCAAATTGGTGCTGGGAGATATGAACGCCAAGGTGGGAAAAGAACAAGTGTACAGGCCCATAATTGGAAATTTTAGTAAACACGAAAGTACCACCGATAACGGTCACAGGATAATTGATTTTGCTGCCGAAAAAGGTATTGTATAGCCAGCACCTGCTTTCAGCACAAAGAAATCCATAAAGAGACGTGGATATCGCCAGACGGCATGACGAGAAATCAGATAGACCATGTTTTGATTGAATCAAGGCATGTGTCAGATATAGAGGATGTGAGAAGCGGTAGAGACGCAGATATCGGAAGCGATCATTTTCAAGGGTAGGCGTGAAATATAGGCAGAGAGTGGCAGTCAAGCAAAGGAAGGAAGAAAAAATGAAAGTAGCCGCATTCAGGAGTGAGGCATTGAAGGACGAAGAGAAAAGGAAACTGTATGAAGAAAAAGTAAAACAGCTCTTAGAAGGATCGGGAAGAGAAGGGAATAGCATACAGGACAAATAGAAGGAAATCAGGTCAGCGGTTACTGAAGCGGCAGATCAAATAGTAGGGAGAAAGAATAAAGAGGTTAGGAACAGCTGGTATGATGAAGAATGTGTAAGAGCGGTACAGGAACGAAACGAAGCAGAAAGTTAATGCTAAAGAGTGACTAGAGCAACCATGGAGAACTACAGAGAAAGAAGGGCAACAGTAAAAAGGATATGTAGAGAAAAGAAGAGAGCAGCAGAAAGGAAAAAGTTACAGGACCTACAAGAGCATTTTAGCAGACATAACGTAGAACGTTTTATAAAGGATTGAAGGAAGTTGAAGCTGGTTTTAATCCACAACTGAATTTTTGTTATGATGAAAAGGGAGAGAGAACTGGTAGGAGATAGGAAAGGTTTGCTAGGAAGATGGTCGAGGCATTTTGAAGATCTGCTAAACCCACAGATTGATACCGAAAACCAAACGCATAGCTGAGGCTAGTGGACGAAATAATCGATGAAGAGGAACCTCCGAGTTGGAAGAGGTAATAGAGGCACTCTCAAAAATAACAAGGCATTGGGAGAAAATGGAATCCCATCCGAGCTAATCAAGCACACTGGAGAGGAACTATGGAAGAGAATCCACAGTCTGATTATTGATATTTGGACTGGGGAGAAGATGCCTGAAGCTTGGAGCACTTCAATCATTTGCTATCTACAAAAAAGCGAATAAGCTTGATGTCACAATTACCGGGGGATATCTCTTTTAAACACGACATATAAAGTCTTCTAAGCTCTCTTGGTAAATAGGTTGGATAAATGGGCCGAAAGGGCAATTGGTGATTATCAGAGTGTGTTTAGAAGGGCAGATCTACCACGGATCATATCTTTTCCATAGGGTTATGTTGGAAAAAACATATGAATATAATATTACGCTTCATTACCTGTTTATCGACTTCCAGCAGGCTTATGATAGCCTGGACCGTGATGAGCTGCTGCAATGTATGATAGCGTTTGGAATACGCAAAACTAGTTAGGTTCACTGCAATGACACTAGCACATTCCAAAGGATGTGTAAAAGTGCAAGGCGCAAACGGGAACCTTTCCCGTTAAATAAGGGATTGAGGCAGGGGGACCCTCTCTCCCCCGTACTTTTCAATCTAGCCCTGGAGAAAGCCATCAGTTCTATTAGGACCAGCCCCAATGGCACTATCTATAACAGGTTAAGCCAGCACCTGGCGTATGCTGATGATGTCGTCTTAACCGGGAGGACAAAAGCAGCTTTAGCTGGCTCTTTTGAGGAGTTCGAAGCTGCAGCAAAGAAGCTAGGCCTAAGGATTAATGAGGGTAAAACAAAGTATATGGTTAGTACACGGAAAACCTGGCACATGATGAAGCATACGGAACCATATGCACACCCTACGAGTTTGAAAGGGTTAAAACTTTCAAATATCTGGGAGCCGTTCTCACTGAAAAAAATGATGTGAGTGAAGAGGTAAAAGGAAGAATAGCGGCAGCCAGTAGGTGTTTCTGGGCGCTGAGAAGAGTGGTCAGTTTTAAAGAGCTGTCAAGAGAGGCGAAATTGACAGTGTACAAAACCATATTAAGGCCTACTGTCACATACGCCAGTGAAACATGGCTGCTCATCAAAACAGATGAAAGAATGCTGAACGCTTGGGAAAGAAAGATCCTCCGAAAAATCTTTGACCCAGTAAAGGAAGGTGATAGGTACTGGATAAGGAAAAATGAGGAGCTAAGAGAACTGTACCAGGAGCAGGATTTGGTATGCTGAATAAAGAGAGGGAGGCTAAGATGGTTGGGGCACGTTGTGAGGAAACAAGATTCCCAAGGAAATTGCTGGAGGGGCAAGGAAGAGGGAAAGACAGGTTGCTTTGGTGAGAGAGGAATGGGAGCGAGTGGTTGAGGAGGCCAAAGTCCTTCGAGGACCGTAGTGCCATTAGAGAAGAAGAAGGACGGCACCCATGTCTCACTGGCGTATGTGACAGTAGGCCTTAATATGGTTTTGTACACTGTCAATTTCGCTTCTCTTGACAGCTCTTTAAACTATTTACAACTGGTGAGAGAAAAAGGGAGCGAGAAAAAGGTGGTTGGAAGGGGCAGAGGAGGACGTCAGGAGCCTAGGTGTAAGAAGATGGAGACGGGTTGCTTTGGTGAGAGAGGAATGGGAGCGAGTGGTTGAGGAGGCCAAGGTCCTTCGAGGACCGTAGTGCCATTAGAGAAGAAGAAATTATTCTTACGCTCATTAATGATAATTTAATCAAGAAATCACTGAAGTTGCAAGATTTCAATGTTTGCTTAGGCAGGCCATAAAAATGGTTGTGGGTATTTTAATTGCCTATACGAGCGGCCTTATTTGGAGCGCTGTATGACAAAACTAAAAAAGCTTATGCAATTTTTTTTTTTTTTTTTTTTTTTTATTGATATTTACAACTGCAACAAGTAAATGTGTTAAATGGCCACTTAAATAGCAGAAGTGTGGCTTGAAGAAGACATCCAGCGATGGCATTCCACTACCTTGAGTTATTCTATAAGGTGGTCACGGGGCCAACTTCTCTTCAACCGCCTGCGTGGATTGTCGGGAATAGTCTGGTGAATAAAAGGATTAGGGATGAGCAGTAGTGGGTGAATGGAATTTAAGGAAACAAGATTTGGCTAGATCAGGGGTCGGCGACCTTTTGACTCGGAAGAGTCAAAAATTACAATTTACAAAATTTCAGTTTTTAAAGAGCCACAAAATTTTTTCTCCCAACAATAAATAGTATTCGCATAAATAAAGTTGTTTGATAAAAAGAAACTGATCTATTTATTCATAAGAAAAAATATCTATTTATTCATATATAAGTAGTGTTTTTCACAACAAATTAGATAATATATATATAATGGCATTATTAGATAATTACTTATTATTTAAGTAAAAAATTAAAACAATTAAACATTACTTACAACACTAACTTGTACTTCAATAACAAACAATTGAGAATGGAAGTGATGGCTTTGCATGGTTATTCAAGTAGAAAATTTAAACTTTAATAAACAAAGTAACTTGTACTTAAAATAAAAAAAAACAATAACATACATTTGAGCAAACAAATTCAATGGGAGCATTGGCTTTGCATGGTTTTAGAAAGTTTGGATAAATTTGGCTCATAACTTGTTGTTTTAAGTTTCAAACACGACTCTAAATTTGCATTTGTTAGTTGGCTTCTTACTTTCTTTTAATTATATTCATGCAAGAGAACGCTTGCTCGCACGAATATGTCGATCCGAAGATAATCAGCACTCCAAATGCCAACTTCTTCACCTCACTGTAGCAATCTGGAAGACTATTCCATGCGTCGACTCGCGGCATTTCTTTTAAAGCTGTCCACTTTTGTTGCGTTACGTACATACATTTCTGGACATCCAACTCTTCCAACTTGCTTTTCAACTCTGTAAATTTTCCACTCCACAAAGCTTTACTTTTTAAATCGATCAATTGCATTTCTAGAAGATCCAGTATCAATTCCAAATGGCTCAATGTGGATTTCGTTACTATTTGTGTTGAGAGGATTTACTATGAATGCTAGAGTGGTTTTGTTGGTTTTGAATTGCTCAAATCTGTCAGCAAATTCATCTTTAATTGTGCTGAAATAATTCGTGTCAACAGTTGCACTGGTTTTATCGCGATATTGCTTTAGAAATTGAAAATGAAGTAATTGACCGCTCTGAATATCTTCTGCAAAAAGAATTAATTTTTCTTCAAAACAAACCAATTCTTCTACCAAAACATAGGTTGGGTTTCCCTTTCCTTGCAGTTTTAGATTCAGCTCATTTAGACTTCAAAAAAGTAGTTAGGTATCTTATTTGGAAAAAAATATGTATAATATGTATTTTAAAAATATACTTATTATGTTACCTACCTTTACTCCGTTTTTTTATTATTATTATTATTATATATGTACATACATAACTTTGAGAAGATAATTCGCTTCTAACTCTTTTACTTGAAACCACAAACTATACGTCACAGCCAAAGCAATGGTGAAGACGCCAAATTGTCTCGCGTCGAAAGCGAATTAAAACCTACATAGAAACATCCGACGACGGGGTCATTCGAGATCTTCCGATGGACTGACGACAGTGACGACGCGTGTCACGGGGAACGGGTGCGGTGAAAAGCGAGTACAAGTGGCTGAGAGATAGAATCGGTGCCTAATCCTCGTTAATCGATTCAGAACGATTTTTAAATTTTTTTTTTTATAAAATAAATAATATTTGCGTATGGAACTAAAGAGCCGCAGCTTCACATCCAAAGAGCCGCATGTGGCTCGCGAGCCGCAGGTTGCCGACCCCTGGGCTAAATGGTTTACGAAAGGAAAGTTTAGATAAGTATGGATAGTGAGGTTAGCACCATGGTAGGGTGCATTGACAGTTTTTCGAAAGATTTTTGATTGAAATGACTGGATACGGCGGGAATTGGAACGCTTGGTTGTTCCCCATATTTCTAAGCCATATGAACATATAGGTCTCAGTAGTAATAAGTAGAGAAGTCTTTTATTTTGTAATGTGAGTTTGGATCGTCTGTCTAGTAGTCTTGAGAGTTGTCTGAACCGACTATTTAGTACGCTATTTACGGAAGAGATTAGAGTATGGTTAATGTGGATGGATCGGAGGATTTTTCTACCCTTTGTAAATATGATGTATTTACTTTTTTGTGGGTCAACTTTTATTTTCCATTTTAAGAGCCAAGATTCCATTTGAAGGATATGTTCTTGTAGAGAGCGATAGCCATTCAAGGGTTTAACGTTTAGGGAAAGGATTGCAGTATCATCTGCGAAGGTACATATTACGATATTTGGGTGTCCTGCGATGTCTCAAGTATGTAAGGGATAGAAGAGCGGTCCACGTATGCTGCCTTGAGGAACTCCAGCGAGTACAGGAAATATTGGAGAAAAGGCGATACCCTGACTAACTTGGAAATATCTGTCGGTTAAGAAGGATTTTAATATTAGATAGTATGCGGGAGAATTCCTTTAAGTTAAAACAGCAAGCAGCTTATGCAAATTTAATTTTAAATTAACAGACACAACTACAATACCCCTCTTGAATCAATTTATCGGGAAAAAGAAAATGTTTTAAATTAAAATGATCTGTTTCCATCTATACAGCAGTTTAATGAGAATCGTTGCAAACGGTTACTTTGAACAAAACTTCAAAAAAGTCAAAAAATTATTGTCGCGTATTTAAAAACCCCGCAAATTTAAACCGTTTAGATTGCCACGGCAGTTTTATTCTGTTCCCGCCAGGCGATCTCAACTGTTCTATTTGTGGGTTATGAACTCCAAATTATTTAAATTTCATGTTTATAAACATTTCTTATCACACTTTAGGTGTAAAACATTTTCATATTATTTTTATTATGTTGGCTAAAACTCTACAAGGTATCTAATTGAGCCCAGTTCAGGCACTATTTGTCTTTCCTTCAGCCAATCAAACTCATGCATTTGACGTAAGTACACTACTCTTTTTCCCACTTCAACTTTAACTTCAGCTTTGTCTTGTGTGCCAGCCATTACTATGTAACTTTATCTCGCCTCTGTGTGTGGCGTTATCAGTGTTTTTTTATGCGTTTTGTCAGTGGAAATTTCATTTTTTGTGGCCTACAGCTCAAATTTACTTCAGCTATTGCAGTTGTACAATTTTAAGGTTGATTCTATCTCTGGTCTATGGAATCGTCATTTCACCACGTTGGGCTGCGGAATTCTTCAACCTGTTTTCAGCTGATTTATTCTTGCAACACATAATACTACAAATCATACGTACCGAGCTTGGTACTGGTAAAAGATTCAGCTTGTTGGGTATTTTCTTTTACCTATTCATTTCTCGTTCTATTTAACAACTATTTCATTGTATAGCTCAATGCTTCACTGTGAAGGTGTATCCGTACCTTGACCCACTCAATTACCTTATATTTTGTGATCACTTGTCTTCAGTTAAACTATTTCGCTAATTCCTATTTAATCTTCATTATTCAGGTTCCACCCTGATGGTTCTCCGATTTGGAAATTGACATCCGCCTCATGAAAAAGGACACAGTGCTCGCTCTCCGGCTATAGAGCCCGTCCGTTTAGCGTGTAAGCTCGAGCATGCTGGCTTGGTGTATTTTCTCCATGGCGACGCTACCACAATTGCTTCCAATTGGATATAATAGCATCAAGCCTATTCTGCTCTAAGCTCTGTGCGGAGCGTTTGAAAATAAAACTGTATTGTGGACACTGGAGAGTCAAGACCTTAATAAATAGAGATTTCCTTGTTTGTTAAATCTTGATTGTGTTTTTCTGTCACCCACCATGTCTTCATTTCAGGTTCTTACGTTTAGACGTTAATCTTTCCCCAAACTTATTCCTTAAAATCCCACGTCCGGTAAAACAAATTTATTCAAATTTGGAATTCTATCAATTTCAAAAAAAACCTGGCCAATCGCGATACTTTCTCTTAAGTAGGAGAAAGTGATTAGTAAAAATGTTATTAGTGAGAACATAACCATTCCAAAAGCGAAAAAATTGCAGGAAGGTAAAAAAATTGGGATTCCCTTTTGGGGACTACAATTGATCATCAGATACGAAGGTATCGGGCAAAATTAATTAATTAGGAAGTGCGCCTTTAATGAGTGTTCCTTCAAATTTCATAGCTTTCTCCTTCACGGGTCCTTAAAGATTTCTTTAAATTTCGTATAATGTTTACATATATAAATACCCCCCGCTATTATTTGAAACATTTTCCAGGGAGAGTTCTAGGGTAACAAAAGCATCCTCAGAATTACTCTTTCAGTATTAATACATGATTTTACTAGTTACATAATATTAATACATATTCTGCGATACCAGACAATAGATTTTTTTATTTTTATCGGAATTTCTTCAAAAACGACTAGCGATTTCTTCTAAACTTGGTACACTCACTTCTCACATGTAAACTCATTGCATTAGTTTATAGCATTTTTCCAATTCAAAAAAAAAAAAAATCTGGTGTGAAACACTCACACAACTTACTCTTTATTATTCGCAGAAGGGGAGGGCAAACCCTACGCTATCCAAAGCCTCCCAGGGCCCATATAGCTACCCCTAAAGAATCACAACACTGCGACTAGAATGAAAATACAGGCCCAGGTTTTAACCATCTAAGTTTCACCACAGACCGAACAAATCGGACCAAAACCTTAAAAGGACACAGCTTAAGATCCTCTACCGATATCCTACTCTGGCCGAAGGTCCCAAACCTAATCTCCTCACAACCCAAACAATTCGTCATCAGATGCATGGGTGTTTGCTCCTCAGTATCACAAACTCTACAAAAGGGGTCAGGCACGAGTCCCATTATATAGAGATGTCTCTTTAAACCACAATGCCCAGTGAGGAATCCAACCAGATGCCTGAGGGAGGTCCGTGAAAGACATCGGACCCCGCTACTCAAAGCTCCGTCCGGCCCCCAATGAGCATTTTAGACTGCCGACAACCCACTGCACTCATCCATAAGGATGAGTGCTGTGAGGTCATCCACGTCTGAAAGCCCGACAAACATGTGCCAGAAGACACACCAACAGCAGGCTCTGGACCAATGAAAGGGAGAGAGGCACCTAATTTGGCAAACCTATCCACCTCCTCATTCCCAAAAATTCCCATATGACGTGGAACCCAGACCAGAAGCACATCCTGTAATAAAGAAAGATCTTCCAGTCTTCTAGAACATTCCAACACCAATCTGGAAGTGAAGACACATGAATTAAGCGCCTTCAACGCAGCCTGGCTATCCGAGCAGATACAAACCCTTTTAAATTAGTGTTACGCACCCTCTCATCCAAAATACAGCAAAGAATTGCATAAACCTCAGCCTGGAAAACGGTGGCCCACTCACCAAGAGGCGCTACCAAATGATCTCCCGTCTCAAAATAGACGGCGGCCCCCGACCTACCATCCATCCTGGAACCGACCGTGTAGCATCGGAGATAATTCTCAGGAATCACACCAGACGGACCCAGGGTTAACCAATCTTCCGTAGAAGGCAACCTAACCCTGTAGGAATGACCAAAGACAAAAGTTATCAAATTCCTACCAGAAGGGAAACCTGCAATGGTAGTCTTCCCGGCTTGGGAATAAAGACTTCCCTTACATCTCTCCATAATGTTGGTTCATAACCAAACATCAAACATCCTTTAAAAATCTTAAGAATACTTTCGTCAGCACATCCCCACCATTTTGCAACAGACAAGGATAAATCCCATCCGGTCCAAGTGACTTGAAAGGTGAGAAACCTTGTACTGCCCAACTGACTCTATCATGTGTGACTACCTCGTCTAAGGTGGATAAATCTTCAGGGTCCCATCTCTTACCACCCACCAAAGACGAAGCAACATTTAAACCAATATTATCCGGGAAGTGAGTATCAAGCAAAAGCTGTCTCCCCTTCCCCCCTGTAAAGGATCCATCAGGGTATCGTAGGGTACCTAACTGACTGTCCCTATCCTTACTAAGAATCCGTACAATCTAGATGATTCCTGGAACAAATTTATATCCTCACAAAAGGATCTCTAGGAATTCCTCTTGGCTCACCTCAGAGCATATTTGTATGCTCTTTTAATGCTGGTATAACTATCCCATGATTCCGAGGAATCAGCAAGGACAGCTAGCATGAGGATCTAATGTGTTCATGAAGAATACCAGCCTCCCTTTCCAATTCCTCTATAGATCAGGGCTTCTGATTGGATAGTCAGTTTATCTTCAATAATTCTAGAATATAAACCCCAATCCGCCCTCCTAGGGTTCCTTCCATTAGCTAGCCAGGGTAATTGGATCAATCCCCAGACTAAACCTAATCATCCTGTCATCGGAGATGGAAGCCTCAGGACTCACCCTCCAAACCTTAATGAGACCACTAAAATTCCTAGAAGCAAGGGAAATATCATAACCTGCCTTCTAATCCTAGTAACAAAAGTGGGTTCAATACCCCTATTCAGGACCTCTAATCGCGTGCCCACTAGGAAATCCATGAGAGCGCGAACCCTACCATTGCTGTCGCTGCTGCCCCAGACAACATGATGCGCAATCGCGTCACATCCTATTATAATAGGTATGTCATTGGGCTCCGAATACTGACCCAAACCCACAAGCTCCTGAGGAAGAGGAGAGGGGCCAATATAAGGGAAGTAGGCCGAAGCCACAACTATGCCGTGACGACGCCCACCAACCCCCAGACTAACCCTCACTGCCACCAAGTCCCGAGAGCAGAACTGTAGAAGCAGAACAGCGTCGACACTTCGACTGGCAAAAATACATGCCCTAGGAATGCCCCCGCCATCCGCCACGAACAGTCTGCCGTCAACCACACTCAATTCTCGAACCAAACCTTTAAACGCATCAGGTACTTGTATTAGAATAAAATATGTATGCAACTTATTAATACAACGGCATAAGTTAGCCGTTGCATCTTTGCTATGTTGCAAGTTAACCTGAACCATTTCTACCCTGTCAATTATAGTAATAAGTCATTGTAGTAAGTCAATTATAGTAATAAGCTAATGTAGGAAATGGAACTTCTAACAAACTTGATAGCAGGCAGGACAAAAAAAATAGATAAATATATATATAAATAAACAAGTAAATAAATATAATAAATAAGTAAACAAACAAATAAATGTAAATAAATAAATAAAATAAAAATACCTGCCTTACATATCTCTCCTTTTACTTTGACCACGTTTCAGAAATCGCCCCAGAAGGACAAGTCCTCCGCGGCTCCTCCGGACACGTTCTCCTCCAGAAGCAAGCCTTCCCTGCCTCTGGATATTTTTCCAGATTCCCACCCATTAGTGCATCCCGGCCCTGGTCACCCGACCGGACGGGATTTATCCTTGTCTGTTGCAAAATGGTGGGGACGTACTGACGAAGGTATTGTTGAGAATTTTTAAAGGATGTTTGATGTTTGGTCATGTAACAACATTATGGAGAAAAGTAAGGGTAGTCTTTATTCCCAAGCCGGGAAGAAACGACTACTCTGACCCCAAGGCATTTAGACACATTAGTCTAAATGTGGGGGAGTTTGGCAGCAGCACTGTCGCCGTGAAGTCAAGTTTTATATCGCTCTATGAAATTTGTTTAAACGGTTTATTTAATGTGTATTTAAACGAAAATATATTATAAACAATCCTGTGTTAGTGTGGTTTGCAATGGTATGGAAAAATAGGAAGGAATTCCTGTGAGAATATATTGGATTAAGCTCTTTGAAAGTGAGTGATTTTCAGCAGTACTTTGTAACTTTTTCACTTTCTCTTACTGTTTTTTTAGTTTAAAAGTTTATTTGCAAGTTCATTTAAATTTTTCGGTAAAGTGAGGTAAAGAAAAACAAGTGAAAACTGAATATTAAAACTAAGAAAACTCATCTTTCCTTGGCTTTATCAGTATATAGGAGAGAGCATTGTACGAGCTTGAATGTGCATGAAAATGACTCATCGCCTGACGTAGTGAGTGATACGTAGTGGCCAGGTACGTCATAATCCCCTAAAACTGATAACCGTTACTCAGCTGTACTGGTCATTGTATAAATACTAAGTCAAGGTCAATAAACAAAACCCCTTTAAATTAATTTGTCAACATGCATAGCAGCAAGTTTTGATTTATATTTTTAACAACATAACAATCAATTGGAATAATATTTTTTGTTTGTTTATATATATTTTGGAGTTTGGCTTGAGCTGTGTTACAGTGCGGACGTATAGAGCAGTGCTCTCTAATATTCTTGGAATTTTATTGAATTGTCCCTTGGTTTAGTGTGTGAAATTCGGGCAGTGTATCTAGTGTAGTGTATGCTACCTACTGAGTATACTTTTTTCGAAATTATCGTGTAAAACAGTAAGTTGATTGTTCAATTGAATATATTCATTCAGTAGAAAAATGTCCAGTCAAGGTCAAGATAAGAACAGTGATAGACAAAGTGCAACAACAAGTAGCAGTGGTGGTAGATCTGTGAACACAGGTATGCAGAGTAGTGGGGGAATAGATCCACTTAGTATTGTACTTGCTAAAATGGAATCACTCATGACTGAATTAAAGGAAGAAATTAGAATTGTTCGTACTGAAAATAAAGAAGCTATTACCTCCTGTACAAAGGACTTACAATCATCTCTTAATACACTTAGGGAAAGTTTTGTAAAAACCAACAAGGAAATTACTATTTTAAAAAAAGAAAATGAAAAGTTAAGGGAGGCAATCACATTTTTACAGAGGGACGTTGATTTCATCTCCCAACATAAATATAATAACAGTCTAAGGATTCATAACATCCCCTCGGTCTCAGGTGAAAATCTTTTTGAATTGTTTATCAGAGTTTGTAATCTGGTTGGTTTTGATCCTAATGAAGTTAAACTGGAGCCTACTTTGCAAATCTAAGATTACTCAGGTCGAAATTGCTCTCCAGAGCAACAAAACTGAGGCTTTATAAATCCCTCATTAGGCCAGTTGTCACGTACGGGGCTGAAGCATGGTGTTTATCACAGAACGACTGCCGCAAGCTGGCTGTATTTGAAAGAAAAATTATAAGAAGAATTTGTGGTGCGACGTTTGTGAATGGCCGGTGGAAATGTAAAACGAATGAAGAGATCGATGCCCTATTAAAAAAGGAAACAATTATTAATTTTGTTAAAACAAATAGACTGAGATGGGCTGGACATGTGGCACGAATGGAAAGGGAGAGAATGCAAAGTAAGGTACTAGAAATGGAGTTGTGCGGGAAGAGAAGAAGAGGAAGACCCAGAAGCAGATGGAAGGATGAAGTTGATAGGGACGCTAGGAAGTTGGGGATAAGGAATTGGAGGCGTGAGGCGCAGGACAGAGATAGATGGAAAAAATTAATTCAGCAGGCCAAGGGTCGGACAGACCTGTAGCGCCAGGGAGTGAGTGAGTGAAGTTAAACTGGATACCATTTATAGATTACGTAGTAGAGTTGGACTGCGTTCTCCGCCAGTTGTAATTGTAAAGTTTCTGTCCAATATCGACAAGTTTAAATTTCTTGCTTCAAAAAAGCGCAATAAAAAAGAATTATTTTCTTGTGAAATTGATAATTCCTTTGAAAAATTACCTATTTTTATTAATGAATACCTTTCACCTCACAACTTTAAGATTTTGAAGGAGACTAGACGCTTAAAAGCGGAAGCTTTTATTGAGTACGTTTGGACTCGAAATGGGAACATATTTGCACGCAAACAGGAGAATTCGCCAATCATCAGAGTTCGCGAACTTTCAGACTTACCACGAGGCAATGAAAACGCTGAAGTGGGGTCGTTTCAAGGAGACAGTGATTGTGCATCTCTGACGGATAGCACTTCTGAGGCGCCACAGAAAGCTACTAGTATTAAAAAGAAAAGGAAACTTTTCGCTTTACAGTCGTCAACCTCTCTGGATAATTTTTTAGTACGAAAAAACGAATAATTGAAACAACTATATTCACGCCTCCTGTTTGTTACCGAACTGGATTATTCCCTGATCTAGTTCTTAACAATCCTACCTTCAAACGAACATCATCATCGCTCACCGAGAGGCCTCGCGAGTCAACCGTAACTTCAGCTAGAGATGGCGAACAACTTAGGAAAACGGAGATTCTAATCTGACTTCATCGATTGAACAACCAGGCAATGTTTGTGTTTTTCTCAGCATTTAAATACTAGTCCTGATTCTATAAATCTGAGTATTATGTTTCACAATGTAAATGGATTAAATTCATTAAATTATTTAGATTCTTTGTTTTGCAGAAAGCTGGGCCTTGAATGACAAACCTAAACTGCCAAATTTTCTAAAGAATTTTGAGATTTGTACAAGTAATGCTATAAAAGAAAAATCCCTGGGTCGCCCCAGTGGAGGTTTGGTAATTTTATTAAATAAGAAATATAACTTTAAGGTATCAGTTTTATACAAGGATAGCTTCCTGCTGATTTTAAGGGTGATTATGGGCTGTGTTGCTTTCATATTGGGTTTAATTTACTGGAGACCGGCAAAATTATTTGATTCCTACATTGAGACTATGTCTGAAGTTCTCGAGAACATAACGTTTGAATACGCTGATGTTCCTATTATTGTTGGCGGTGATTATAATTCGCGAATTGGAAACCTTAACCAATTGAGCGAGGTAGTTTTTGAAAGCACTCGTTTGTTTGCATTTCGTGACTCATTAGACACTTCAATCAACAGTAGAGGTAGAAAACTAGTAGAAGTCATGTAGGAGAACGGTATGATTGTGTTTAACGTGCGCTTTTTGAATGACTTCCCCGCGCAGTATACATTTGTCTCACACCAGGGCTCTAGTATAATTGACTTAATTTGGGGCAATCTTAATAGTTTAAAATACTGTCAGTAAATGGTTGTAAATAATATATTTCCCACCCACTCCCACATTTCTTGTAATTTATATTTAAATTTTGACAGGGTTCACCGTGTTCAGGTTTCTGATTTGCCACTTAATTCAAACTCTCCACAAATGTTAATTCGATGGAATAATTCATTAAAAAAATTTTTTGATTCTCTTCTGAGAAACTCCTCTTTTTTGTATTTCAATAGTTGCGATACCGAAGAGTTATATAAAAATCTTAATAATGTAATACTTAGTGCTGCAGCAGTCCTTAATATGATTTTGCTTCCTAGCAATAGGGTGTCCGCTTTACAGAAAAATGATTGGTTTGATTTTAAATGTCTGTGTGCCAAAAGAAAATTAACTAGAACATTTCGACAATGGAGGAAATTAAGGTCCGAAACTTTGCTCTCTGAATTCTTAACATTACGTAAATATTATTGTAACCTAATTAAAACCAAGAAAAAATAAAAAATAAAAATTGAAAGGATATCCAATGTAAGGAACTCAAAAGAATTCTGGCTAGCTGTTCGGGACAGCACTTTCAGGCAGCATGTAAATCCTAACATTAGTAGTGATACTTGGATTCATTACCTTAATAATTTTTACCCGCCTTTAAAAATTAATACCAACTCCTATCCGCATGATTTTCAGTATACCAATAATGAATTAGAGCGTAATTTTGATCTGTCGGAACTGCAGTTTGTTATGTCTAAGTGTAAACGCAATAAGAGCCCAGGTAGAGATTTGATACTCTATGAATTTTATTGCAACTTACCCCCTTCTTGGCACCACTATGTTTTAAATTTATTTAATAATATTTTGGAAAGGGAGGTGGTCCCTCCATCTTGGTCTCTAATAGACGTGAGGATGTTGCATAAGGGGGGTGATCGTTCTGAACCCAGTAATTATAGGGGAATCGCGTTGTTGAACAGTTTACCTAAACTCTTCACTTCCATTTTGTCTTGTAGACTTACTGGTTGGGCAGAAAACGCCCATTTATTGCCAGAGGAACAGTCTGGCTTTAGACCTGGGAGAGGGTGTCTGGACAATTTGTTTTGCATTTCCTCCTTAATAAATATAAAACTTAATAAAGGCCTTTCGTTCTTTGCAGTATTTATTGATTTTACCAAAGCGTTTGACTCGATTTTGCATAATCTACTTTGGCCAAAGCTCTTGAAATTAGGTGTTGGTCTAAAGATAATCAATATACTAAAGTGTTTTTATGACAATGCCAAGATGCGCGTTTCCACTTTTTCATACTCAACAGATGATGTATATGTCAATTCAGGGGTGTTACAGGGGGAACCCTTGTCTCCCTTGCTTTTTAACCTCTTCATTTCTGATATGCCCACCTTCTTTGCTGCGAACGGAGCATCGCCTATCACCGTAGATGAAAATAATAAAATTTCCTTGTTAGCATACGCCGACGATATTGTTATTTTTGCAAGTTCTCTACCTGATTTAAATGAAAAGCTGAGAGTCCTGGAACAGTACTGTGATATAAACGGGTTAATTGTTAATACCCTTAAGACTAAAATAGTTTATTTTTCGAATCGAACTCGTCCTTAAAAAATTTTGTAAAGTTCTTTTTTTTTCAGAAACCAATTGACATTGTGTCTTCCTTCCAATATTTGGGTGTCCCCTTTTCATCAACTAGGAAATTTTTTCAGGCCTCGAAACATTTTGTATCAATGGGTAGGGTGGCTTTTAATAAGGTGAAGGGTATTTTGGTTAACTCGTTGGCCGTGAATCATGAGTCCCGGAAAGTTACTTAATTCAGTAATCAAACCAACCATGCTATTTTCGTCGGAAATCTGGGCTTATAACTTGGACGAGTTGAAATCCGTACAACTGCAGTGCATCAAAAGCTTATACAATCTGCCTAGAAATGTTCCTAACTCCTTTGTTAGATTGGAATTCGGTTTAACGCCGGTTAAAGCCACTGTCTTTAAGGCCATGTTTTCTCTTTTGATTAAACTGTTTGAAATGGATGAGTCCCGTTTGCCGCGAATATTTTATAATGCTATATATAGGACAAGAGTTAGACCTGGAAAAAATAAATCTCATAACTTCACTTCCTTTATACAATCCATGTTAAATTATTTGGGTAGTTTAGATATTGTTTCAACTCATGATGTTTCTGTTTTGAAGAAGGAAAAAAATAACATAATTGAAAAATGTAAGAATAAAATTATCTGTGAGGATATAAACAATGTGCTGAATAGTAAATACAGCCCTATGTATAGATTGGTTAGTAAGTTTGGATCGGGTGAGTTTTACTTAGACAGTAATACCAGCATTAAGAAAATAAGAGTAATCAGTCAATTGAGACTTGGGAGGTTAGTGTGTACCCGGTTGTATATAAATAATTGCAGCTATATTTTTGATGCTAGTGAGGTCTGTATGATGTGTAAAATGGGATTACCTGATACTATACTACATTTTCTCTGTGAATGTAAAGTATTGCAACCATTAAGGGATCACCTTATTAAAAGTTTCCTAATGCCTTTCCAAACTGAAAAGGAATGGTTTGAGGCGCTATTTTCAATTACATCCAATGGACAGATTACTGCTATTTTCAACTATTGTAAACAAGCTGTTAAGTTGAGAAGTTTTATGCTTGGTGAATAGTAAGCTTGAAGTTTCTGTAAACCTACTTGTCAGTACATTCTCATTAAAAAAATTAAAAAATAAAAGTAATAAACGCAACCAACTACTACCATACCTGAGAAATGATATTTTGTTTGGTTAATATACTTATATTACAATTCTTACTAAAATAAGTAAAGTAATTCAGTTTCAATTGTTTAAATAGTTTTCCAAGTAGTGAAAGTTCAGTGATTTTTAACTTGGTCTATAAATTTTACACTTATTATTTTCTGTTCTACAAACCGTTTGTGGTAGTTTATGTTCGTCTTATGTATATAATTTAATTAATTAATTAATTTACCAACACAGACATAATAACCAACAAATTAACATTGGAGCAGCATTTGACTAACTTGCATAACTGGAACATCACATGGAAATTACTTACTAATTAGTTACTTACTTAATTAGTTTACTACTCAATATAAACAAAACAAAAACAGTACATTTTACTCTAAAAAAGACGGAAGATATACCTGTGAAATATGATAACGAACCATTACCGTTAAGTAACTCGGTAAAATATTTAGGGATGCACTTGGAAAAACGACTAACTTGGGCAACACATGTAAAAACTAAAAGACTTGAACTTAATTTACGTTTCAAACAGTTATATAGATTACTAAAGACAAAATCCACATTAAACATAAACAACAAACTCCTAATTTACAAGACTCTATTGAAACCAATTTGGACATACGGACTTCAGCTTTGGGGAGCGGCTAAACAGACACATTTGAAAAAAAATTCAGACATTCCAATCTCGCACACTGCGGACTATACTTTCATCTCCTTTCTATGTTACAAACGAAACAATACATAAAGACACAAACACTGAAACAGTACAACAAGCAGCACATCGACTGTACACTAAGTATCATGTCAAACTGAACAGTCATACAAATCTTCTCATCAACAATTTACAAACAACTTTAGTTCCAGGAAGAAGACTAAAACGGAGATGGTCACAGGACTTGTTACATCCACCGTAGACAAACTTCATACTGACTGTCAGACCTCACTGAACGACATTATGAACTAGCATAATTACATTCACACCCATACATTCATTTCACTTCACATTTCATTTATTCACTCCATAAACAAATCACTCCAACAGGGCCATCATTGGATGGGGTACCTGCACACGTTCTACACGTCAGTACATTATCATACAGACAACAGCATTACAGGCAAAACACATTTTGTGTTGGTACTGTATTACAATAAATAAATTAATTTACAGAATGTTTATATTATTTCATTTTATTTCTGTGCTGTGTATTATTCTTTGTTGTATACGGACCATTTTTGTATTTCTGTACACTGGCCAAACTCCTTGCTTAAGGCGTTTCGCCATAAAGCAATAAAATAAATTATTATTATTATTACATTAGTCTTATGTCTTTCCTCTTGAAAACTCTGGAAAGGTTGGTGGATAGGTATATTACTGATGGCCCATTGAGGGATCATCCACTCCATCCTAACCAACATGCTTATATTGTGGGTAAGTCGACAGAGACTGCATTACATTGTCTCGTCGAAAGGATAGAATCTGCTTTGGAAATAAAAGAATATGGCATAGGGTGTTTCTTTGATGTTGAGGGGGCATTTGACAGAGTATCGTTTGATGCTCTCGAAGATGCCTTGGTTCGAAAAGGTATACATCCTGTCTTAATCAATTGGATAGGTGTCTATCTTAGGAGTAGGGTTATACAGGCATCCCTTGGCGGGCGCACCATGATAGTAAAAGCGGGGAGAGGGTGCCCTCAAGGGGGTTGTCTCTCACCAAAGTTGTGGTGCGTCATCATGGATGACCTTTTGGTTAGGCTGAACTCATCGGGATTTTATGTGCAAGCATATGCCGATGATGGTGTCATTTTATTGTTAGGGCGCTGTTTATCCACTATTTCGGACCTAATGCAAAGCGCCCTTAACATGGCATATTGCTGGGCACAGGATAAGGGTCTTTCTATTAATCCTATTATGACCCAGGCAATTCTATTTACTCATGAAAAGGAGATAGTAGGTTTTACACCTCCCAGGTTGTTAGGTACTTCCATACAGGTTAGCAAATCAGTGAAGTGCCTTGGAGTAGTTCTCGACAGTAAATGAACTGGTCGGAACATGTTAATCCTTTTGGCAGTGTCGAAGAGTTGTAGGTAAGAACTGTGGGATCACTCCCAAGATGATGTTCTGGATTTATTGCATGGTCATTAAACCTAGATTAGTATACGCGGTTTTAGTGTGGTGGCGTCGCATTGAAACACGATCCACTAGGCAGCTGTTGGAAGAAATCCAACGTTTGGCTTGCCTGGCGGTGACTGGTGCGTTTCGGACTACACCGACCGCATCTATGGAGACTTTGTTAGGGATTCTACCACTCTTTGTGGAGGTGAAAAAGCAGGCAATGAAAGCCTGTTATAGAATTAAACAGGTTGGTTTTTGGCAGGGTAAGCTATATGGTCATTCTACCATTTATCGTGAGATGCTTTTAAGGATTCCCATTACAGGTTTCCCTTCTGATATGAATTCGAAGACTTTTGTCTTTGGTCATTCCTACAGGGTTAGGTTGCCTTCTAGGGAAGATTGGGTAACCCTGGGTCCGTCTGGCGTGATTCCTAAGAATTATCGCCGATGCTACACGGACGGTTCCAGGATGGATGGTAGGTCTGGGGCTGCCGTCCATTTTGAGACGGGAGATCATTTGGTAGCCCCTCTTGGTGAGTGGGCCACTGTTTTCCAGGGTGAGGTTTATGCAATTCTTTGCTGTATTTTGGATGAGAGGGTGCGTAACACTAATTTAAAAGGTGTTTGTATCTGCTCGGACACCAAGGCTGCTTTGAAGGCGCTTAATTCATGTGTCTTCACTTCCAGATTGGTGTTGGAATGTTCTAAAAGACTGGAAGATCTTTCTTCATTAGAGGATGTGCTTCTGTTCTGGGTTCCAGGTCATATGGGAATTTTTGGGAATGAGGAGGGGGATAGATTTGCCAAATTAGGTGCCTCTCTCCTTTCATTGGTCCAGAGCCTGCTGTTGGTGTGTCTTCTGGCACATGTTTGTCGGTCTTTCAGACGTGGATGACCTTACAGCACTCATCCTTATGGATGAGTGCAGTGGGTTGTCGGCAGTCTAAAATGCTCATTGGAGGCCCGGACGGAGCTTTGTGTAGCGGGGTCCGATGTCTTTCACGGACCTCCCTCAGACATCTGGTTGGATTCCTCACTGGGCATTGTGGTTTAAGGAGACATCTCTATATAATGGGACTCGTGCCTGACCCCTTTTGTAGAGTTTGTGAGACTGAGGAGGAAACACACATGCATCTGATGACGAATTGTTTGGGTTGTGAGGAGATTAGTTTAGGACCTTCGGCCGGAGTAGGATATGGGTAGAGGATCTTAAGCTGTGTCCTTTTAAGGTTTTGGTCCGATTTGTTCGGTCTGTGGTGAATCTTAGATGGTTAAAACCTGGGCCTGGATTTTCGTTCTAGCCCCAGTGGTTGTTATTCTTTAGGGGTAGCTATATGGGCCTTGGGCGTCTTTGGATAGCGTAAGGTTTGCCCTCCCTTTTTGTGAATAATAATAACCGAGAAACCCAATTATAAGGATGATTGTAATTTTTAGAATCATTGTTGAGCTTGTAGAGCAGGGTAATCTGAGAGAAGGCATTTCGAGAATTTTTATAAGCAAACTTAGCAAAGCTTTAATTATAGCTTAATTATAATTAATTAATTATAGTTAATTATAGCCAGAGGACTCTAGACGCTAAGGAAACGGCCATCTGTGCCTTTCTGGACATAGAAGGCACGTTTGGCAATACCTCCCATGAGGCGGTTGGCAGAGCCGTTATTAGAAGAGGAGTGGACAGCACAACTGCCAGATGGATGATGGATGTGCTGTCCACCCGCCAGAGGTGGGCTCATGGACCATCCGCTCCCGCACTACTCGTGACTGTCCGCAAGGAGGGTTTTGTCATCCCTAATATGGAGCCTGGTGGTGGATGAGCTCCTCTGCAAGCTGACGGACCTCGGCATTTCTTGTCAGGGATAATACAGAAGGGGTTAGATATTAATAGTGGGTGGAGTGGCTCAGTGGGGTTGAAGGTTATTCCAACTAAAACCATTGCGATACGCTCACTAGGAAAAGAACGCTGCTTCGCCTGAAAAGCATCCGACTAGCTGGAGAAGAATTGGATTGGGAAATGGAGGTTAGGTACCTGGGGGTAACATAGTAATAAATGGAAGAAACACATTGAATAAATTGTTGGTAAGGCCACTGGCGCCCTCATGATATGTAGGAGGATGGCGGGCAAATCCTCGGGATACTCAAGTATCCTACGGTGGATGTACACCATGATGGTGAGACCAGTCATCACCTACGGCGCAGAGGCATGGTTTAGGAAGACCAAAGTAGTATCAATCAGGAGGACTCTTGACAAGGTAGAGCGGCTCGCATACTTATGCACGACGGGGGCTTGCGGACTTGTCCCACCGCCAGGATGGAGGTTATCCTCAATCGATCGCCTGTGCACCTAGATGGGGAAAGGGCGGCGAAGGGAGCTCATTTTACTATCTCTAAGAGTGGCGCAGGAGGAGAGGGGGCTGGGGGTTAGAAGATGTTATCCTCACCTTTGGGCTCCCTCATCGGGCACCTCTTTAGAGATGGCATGATTAACAAATACAGCTTCACTAAAAATTTTTCGTTGAAGCTAGGCACCAAAAGTGGGTGGAGCGAAAGATCCGCTCTGTTGAGCCTTAAGAACCCATGGGTAAATTTCTCAGTATCTTCCAGGCTATTGGAAGATGTGTACAATTTGACCTCGATAGCGGATATAGGACCAGGAGATTGTTATCCTTTCCGATAGTCAAGCAGCCATTAGAGCATTGAGTGCATCAGTTATCAACTCTAAAATGGTCTGGGAATGCTTAGATAAACTTAATAACCTACGCAGGAGGAACAAAGTTATGCTTTGGTGGGTGCCGGGGCATGTTGGCATTGAAGGGAATGAGATGGCCGACGTCCTGGCTAAGATAGGCGCTACGACCCACTTCTAGGGCCGGAACCATTTTGAAGGGTTAGCGACCAGTTTCTGTTGGAAGAACTTAGGAAGGAAGACGAGACGAGGAGATCTCAACTCTGGTACTCCCATCCCAGTTTGCGGCAGGCCAAGATCTGCTTGGGAAATTATAACCGACGGAGATTGGAGGCCTGCATTGAACTGAGCAAGAACAAGCTACGCGTTCTTACGGGTTTCCTCAGAGGGGATTGCAGACTTAGAGGACACCTGGTGAAGCTGGGTTTGGAAAGAGATAGCTCATGCAGTTTCTGTGGAGAGCTCGAGGAAACTCCATTACATCTCCTAACAGACTGCGAGGCTGCCACTCAGAGAAGGTTCAAGAACCTGGGCAGTTACCAGGTGGAGGAGGAGGAATACGCTCTCTACGCCCCGTCAGAGGAGAGGATGAAGAGCTCGTAAGGATACTGGGATTCCTTAGGAATCTCAGACTGATGGAGGATGTAGAACGGATGTTCAGCTGGGACAACTGTTCGGGTGCTGTGGGCAAGCCTGCGGCACCCAGGGGGCATAGCACAATAGACCGGAAAAAAGGTCGCAGGGCTTAGGCCCCAGCTTCAAAAAAAAAAAGGGTAACCTCGAGAAGGTATTTCGAGAATTTTTGTAATAATAATACTAATAATAATATACTTTATTCAAGAATACAAAAAACAATCAAATATACAACTGTTAATAAAAGAAAAGTATATACGGCTTGGATAAGTATCCGTCAGCCGGAGGTTGATGCGATCAATTTTCAGCATCAAAAGTAAAAATACAAAAGGCAACTAAGAAAATTAATATAAAATAGAAGAAATTATTTTCTTTCTTGGTTTCGATGTAAATATAATTGAGTAGAACATGGAAAGAATGATATGATTATACAAGATTGAGAAGCAGAACGAGCTATGCACTAAACATTATAAAAATAAACAAACTGCAATAGTACTCTTTTTGTTACAATTAATCTGTCTAAAAATTGAACTCTTGAACCAATTCATATCTATAAAACCATGCAGAGCGTACGTATTTTAATTAACCCCTTACAATTCAGTGAATTCAGAAGGCACCTAAGAGACTGTAGCGAAAAAGACCTCACACCTAAGTAGAGCAGGCGAAACTCCGCTAATATAGGACATTCTGCAAGAAAGTGCACTATATCCTCTTTGGCTCTACGATTACACAGTGAACAGAGTTCTATCTCTCGCTCAGCCCAGGGTGTAAAATTCAAAAATAATAATTCCCCTCTCATTTTAAATAACCATCGCAAATCGTTCAGCGACAAGTGCTTAGAAGGACAGTCCGCATCAAATGAAAAAATTTACTCTCAGGTCTAATTTCTTATAGAATAGAAATCGTGAAGATTGTCCTGCACGCATCACAGACTCATCCATAGACGCTAGTCTGATTTTATCTAATAGAACCGACAATTGACGTTCAAGTAACATTACATTATTCGCAGAGAGTTCCAATTCGCAATTATATTTCTGCGCCAAAACAACCCATTTCTCAAACCAGAAAGTTCTGCGCCTGATGACTTCCAACGCCAGTATCCTGGGAAGCCGGTGTGCAGGAAACTCCAGTACCTTCAGACAATATCTGAAGTGTAAACTTAAAGTGAACACTTCAAGCAAGTCAACACCCGTTTCAAGATATAGCATGTAGTTAGGGGTAATCGATGGAAGAGAAAAGAGCTTCTTGATAAAAAATCTCAACAACTTTTCCAGGGCCTCATACCGCTGGAATCCCCAAATCTGTGCCGCGTAGCAGGCAATCGCTCTGCATACCGAATTAAATCTGATATTTATGAGAGAGAGGTACCATTTTAGTTGAAATAACTCCCATCCATACAGAGTTTAGGGCCAGCTTGGCTGCAGAAACCTTCTCCTTAATGTGGGTATCAAAGCTGAGGCGAGGCGTCATAGTAACTCCCAAATATTTATAATTATTAACGACCTCAATTTCTTGGTCACCATATCGCCATTTCTCCTTTCCCGACAATCTACCACCCTTCCTGAAAACTACGATTTGCGACTTTTTCTTCAAAACGCAAACTTACGATTTGCGAAATTAACTTCAAGACCCCAATGTTGACAATAACTTTCAAGAATGTTAATATTCCTTTGCAACTGCAAAGGATTCTCGTCCAGGATAACAATATCATCAGCATACATTAAAATCTTAACGACTGTATCTGCCACACGTACTCCACCCTCCAGAAGCCCTGGCAAATCGTCCACAAAAACAGAAAAAAGTATTGGGCTCAAGAGACAACCTTGTCGCACACCACTAGCCACACTAAAAAACTCCGATATACCATTGCCGCCTCTTACCGCACAAAGAGTTTCCCTATACAAAGCTCTTAATATTGTTACAAATTTGGAGGAAACACCTAAATTCAGCAGTTTAAGAAACAATGCAGAACGATTGACCCGGTCAAAAGCGGCAGAGAAATCTACAAAAAAACAATAAACTTTTTTAGCCCTTCTTAAAAACTTTAATTTAATAATATTGCACAAAACAAACAAATTATCAAGAGTTGAATATCCACGCCGGAATCCGGTCTGATATTCACTTAGCAGATTGTTTGCTGATATATAAGTTTCCAAACGCCTTAAAAGAATGCCCGTGAAAATTTTGGCCACCGCGTCCATGCACGAAATGCCTCTGTAATTAACAACATTATTTATCTCTCCTCGTTTAAATAAAGGAAAAACAATAGCCTTACTAAAAGAAGAAGGGGTTGAACCAACGCTGTAAAGATGATTAAAAAAGCAAAGAAGTCTTTCAAGCATAATGTCTGGGGCGTTTTTGTAGAATTCTGCAGTAATTCGGTCTAAGCCGGGCGCCTTATTGTCCTTCAAATTTGAAATAGCCGCTCGAAGCTCATCAAAAGTAAAAGGGTCATCAAGAAGAGGATTGAATATTAAGGGCTCGGCATATTGAACTGACAGATTAAAACCTGAAGGGTTTAAAAGATTACTGAAATGGGTAACCCATGCAGTCATGGTAATGTTATTACCCACATACAAAATTCTTATTTTTCAATTGATTAAAAATATGCCAAAGTTCCTTAGAATCTTTGATGGAGCAACATCGACTCACCAGAGAAGAATAATATTCCTTCATTTTGTTCGCACATACAAGCTTATATTGTTTATTGGCTTCAACATAGGCATTTCTAACAATGACCGAGTTGCTAGAACGAAAGAGATTCAACAACTTAAACGACCTTCTTCTGGCGCGGACGCAAATGCCATCAAACCACGGTTTATTTTTGATAGCTCTAATAAACGAAGGTGCATAATTAGATGTAGGTCAGCAAGATTTAATTGCATCCGTGAAAACATTCAGCCAATTCTGCAACTCAGCGGGGAAGAAAACAGTCCTGTTAAAAAACAATTCCAATTTAGTTTTATAATTATTAGCCATGTGTTTGGACCAAGGCAGTTGAGGCATCAAAGGCAACACAGTCGTATCAGTGGAGGGTTCAAAATTAATTACAATATTTAAAGGCTGATGATCCGAAAAATTTTCAGGTAACACTTTAAAATCATCTATCAGTGAAATACATGAAGCAGACACCGCGCAAATGTCAATGACCGAAGCTCCCATTTTACTTACATAAGTAAATTTCCCGTCAACATCCCCCGGAAAACGACCATTTAAAATTATAAGGTTGTTATCATCACAAAGTTCCAGAAATCTCTTTCCTCTTCCATCGAGAACCCGATCTTTAGAATTTCTATGGAGTCGGCATTTAACATTATCTATAAACATGTCCTCAGATATAGTCTGCGATGCTGCCAACCTCACATTACAATCGCCTACTAAAATTAAATTGCAAGAGTTATGCTCAGCAAAGAAGTTACTTATTTTAGAAAAGTGATTTTCCCAAAAATTACAATTTATATAAACAGGAAAAATGAAAAATTTAACTGAAAAAACATTTACAGATATTAAATCAATATTATCAATTTTAACAAAATGTATTAAATTTGTAGGAATAGAGGCTTTAATACCAAAGAGTTCACCTCCCATAGCTCTGCCAAACCTTGAAACCTTTTTCGCAGGGATAAAACAAATATTATACTCCTTAAACACCTTTTTACAATAACTAAAATTTACATCTGTTAAAAATGTTTCAAACAAAACAAAAACATCAAATGCCTTTATAAAATTTAAAAAATAAGGATCATTTAATTTAGCGTTCAAGCCTGCAACATTAAAAGAAATCACATTTAATTTTTTTACCAAAGAACACGCACTTGTCACAAAAGATTTTCGCCGGCTGACGATATTATCTCAGGATCTTATAGGTGGGGCCGATGTCTTCTTTTCGAATGCCGGTGCAGCCACGATAGTCGATCCTTCGCCACCAGACAGGATATTTGGCTTTTCGACGAAATAGTTACACTCTAGCTCGGAAGAGAGTTAGAGTGCACACTAGTTATAAAATTCGACAAATCAGAGCCAATAATTTCGTTAAGCTTTTCAATACCTGCACCATTATCAAATCTCACATCATCATTAAGTGACCATCCGAATACATGAAAACCTACAAACAGCTTATCCACACTTACTGTGATCTTAATATTCAAATTCATTCGTAAAAGTTCCTTTCTAACTAATAATAACTTCATATTCTTTCTACTAACATTTTCCGGAAGGTCATTAATGATCGTAAACCCAGTTCCTTTGAGAAGATTAGCAGAACGCAAAACTGTAAGTTTATCTTCATAGCGAACAAATAAAACCAGTAACGGTCTACTAGGTATATCTCTTCTACCAAGTGAGGAAACTGATGAGCGTTAATATCACTTTTAAGTACCTCAGTACAAAAATCCATGACTAACTTTATCAAATTCGCATTGCCATCATACTTTATTTCTCTAAAAATTAAGTTACTTCTACGAGATTTTAATTCTAATCTTTCTATAGATTTTTCTGTCCTATCATAGATATCTTTGAGATGGACAATTTCGCTTCTAAGAAGCTGATTTTCCTCTTTTAGATTTTTAACATCATTAGAAATAGTATGTAAATCCTCTTTTGTCGCTAAATTAGAGAGTTTGACGTCAAATAAATCATTCATGTTTTGCATAATAGCCTTAGTTAAATCAGATTTTAATGCATTAAGGTCATCCAAAGATATAGCAGAAGCCATATTCTTTCTCTTACTTTTACTTAAATGCAACTCTGGTGAACTTCTAACTCGTTTTGGGTTATTTTGTGAACCAGTTATTGAGGAATTATCTATTTTTGGAGGCATTCCATGAATAACAATAACTGGATTGCAATAACAATGATGAAAATAAATGAATGAAATTCAGAAAAAAGAATTGAAGAAATAAATAAGTAAATAAAATAAGAATAAACTGAAACAGTTGCAAAAATTGTAAGCTCTTTATAGAAAAATAAACAGTGATCAGCTGATGGTAACAGTGAAGAAGAAACATTAAAAAGAGACAGAGACAGTATGTGCACTCACTCAGATGACCAATCTTGTTTACTAGCAGGCGAGTAAGATGTTCCCCTCCCACAAAGTCCAAAAGTTTAATATCGAAGTAGCTGTAGTATTCTTGTTAATTTTTAGCAATAAATCGTTAATTGTGGAAAAACCACTCGATAAAAATCCTCGAAACTTCACACAATTAAAAAGTATGAATTGCAGCCCACTTCCGCAAAAAACAGAACCAAAAAGACTTCTAGAACCGTATTAAAAATGATAAAAATCACAGAGCAAAATTAACAGGTCTGTACTATACGCCAGCTACACATCAACTCTCGAGAATTTTTGTAAGCAAATTTAGCAAAGCTTTAATTGGCGCCAATGAACATAGATCTTGACGCGCCTTTAATTAATGAAAAAAATATATTTCCAAGTATTTCCCGGTTTTCTTCCGATTATTTCTGTAATGGCTTGCAATAAACAACTTCTATGAAAGATAATATGTCAATAATTAATTTTTGCCCCTACTATTCATCCATATGGTATACAATTTCCATGCAACACGCCCAAAAAGCCGATATGTCCATTTCTTACAACTAAGATTTCTTTCACCAATACCAGCATCTAAAACTGATTTTTGGAATAATTTCGGAAACGCCCAACCAATTTCCTTTACATCTTGAATGCAAATTACACACATACAAACTTATCGCTTTTATTTCTAATATTTTGAGCCTAAACAAAATTTTCATTTTATATATAATTGTATTAACACATGTAACAGAATGCACTCGCGTGAGTGCTTCATAACACATTATTTTATATTATGGCTTATGATATTCCTAGGAGCCAATACATATATGAATAATAATATACCGAGACGAAGCGGCAGATTTAGAACTAGTAATTACAAGAATTGTATCACAATATGTAAGCAAATTTCTAAAGAATCTCATCCATTAAGCAACGCCTTTTGATTATTTAGACTCAATTTTTAAATTTACTTGAAACTTCAAATCTGAATTGCAATATTGAAATTTGAAAGTTTTTTTAAAAGTAAAATCTACGAAAACAATAGCCACATAAAATCATGTCAGTTAATACTTTTATTTCTCATAAACATAAAAAAATGATCAAAAAATTATTTATTTTAAATAATAGAAGAATTGTTTCAATAGAAATAGATAAAATGTTAACAATGCTATTGTTATCATTGTGTGTGATGACAAATTCAATGAACGATTGACTGTGTTTAATATCTGTAAACTAAAAGTAGATAGATCGAAATGATTGTCTCCAGCTATATAGTATTAGTAATTAGTCAAATATCAGGAATTTTTGCTGTAAGTATATTAGTAAGTGCATAAGAATTTGTTTAGCTTTCTAGGATTAATTAATTTTATCCATATTGTTTAGCCAAAACTTTATTGTCAGTATATGTGATTTACAATGTGCCTCAATTAGATAATAACACTTGAAATATATCCATCATAATTTCATTGAGATCACTTGTGAGCAATACTTATATTTACTGAAGCATTTGTTTCAATTTAGTTATATTTACGGTCCTTCTCCGTTCTATAATCCCTAACCAACTTTCTTCATTCGACTGACACAAGTGTGTCTAGCGTCTTACAAAATTCCCGTTTAATGGATGAAACTTCATAGCCATAGCATTCGTCGATGTTGCCATCAAACAATTAATTGGTATCTCTAACAAGAGATTGTATTTCAAAGAGATATCTCTAAGCAATTAGGCCATTGGCAGGATCCTTGTTTTAGAGTTATGAGAAGGAAGAGCAAAAAAAACAAAAACAAATTCTAACCCTCTTATCATATCTTGGTTAGATCCAAGGAAATGATCTGGTCTTTTGGCCGGAAGTATTAACTGTGATCAAGAATTAGGTCCTTTCAGTTTCTTCTCTAATTGTTTTGTTTTGCTTAAAAAAAAAAAAAACATTAACTCATCCTTCGAATTGTCCAGGAGGAAATGTTGTTGCAAATAAAAGATATAACCCCACCATAATATGTATAGTTGATATAATAAGTTTAAAGAAAATCTTCTGTAGTCGCTTTCGACAAAACTGCATAAAACTAAAAAACTGAATTCTTTATAAAAAATGACATTTCTGATCAACCGTATCTCTTTCGATCTGTAATTTAGTGAACATATTTAATTATAAATATTGTTACTTGGATTGATAAGAAATCTAATAGAAATTGAAGCAACACTTTATGGGGAAATCATAGCTCCTCCACCCTTCCAACTAAAATTCCCATAAATGAATTGTTCCATTGATGAGAAATTATAGCCCTTTATATTTGTAGCTAATTAGCTAAGATTCAAGAATATTTTTCAAGCAATTTATGAGAAAATTGCGGCAACTGTAAAATCCATTCAGTACAGTTCAGTACTTCCGGTTTAGGGTTTTTTACAGGTAAACTCTTGTCGGATCATATGGATACCAACATGGAATATCTATAGGATCATGTCAATTTTGAACTTTTAGCGATTTTTCGCTTGTGAGGTACATTGTTCAATTATATATATATATATATATACGAGGTGTGTAAATTAAGTAATGAGTTGATTTTTTATCTTTTTTTTATTCAAATAAAATTACAATTCAACATTGTCCCTTTCAAAGTCACCTTGGGAAGCCACACAACGCTGAAGACGATTCTTCCATTCGTCATAGCAATGCTGGAACTCGGATACTGGAATAGACTTCAGTTGGTCGGTTACGGCTGTTTGAATTTTCTCCAATGTTCCAAAATGACGTCCCTTGAGGTGATTTTTCAATTTGGAGAACAAAAAAAAGTCACATGGACTCAAGTCGGGTGAATAAGGAGGCTGAGGAGCCACAGGAATGTTATTACTGGCCAAATACTCATTAATAGAAATCGCGGTGTGACACGGAACATTGTCGTGATGCAACACCCACTTGTTTTTGATGTTTGGTCTCACACGTATGACTCTTTTTCGAAGTCTCTCAAGAACTTCTCTGTCAAACGACGATCTGAACGCACGAGATCGCGGATTCTGCCAACATTTTCGTCGGTCCTTGAAGATGAAGGCCTTCCGCTGCGAGGCTCGTCTTCAATTGATTCCTTCCTTCTGCAAACGACTTAAACCACCTAAAAACCTGTGCTCTCGACAAAACATTGTCTCCATAGGCCTGGAACAGTTTTTCAAACGTTTCTATTGCACTGTGCCCAAGTCTGAAGCAAAACCTGATAGCACAACGTTGCTCGTAATTGATGTCACTCATTTTTAAAACGCACTGAAAAAACCTTGCTCACAAAAAAAGTCACTACGGACAGTGCAACAACTCTAGCATTTTCAAATTTGCACTGGACGTGTATCATATGTTTACTTGCCCTATCACGCATGCGCCGCGTCTCCAGTGTTGCCAGATCAAACACTAGAAAATCAGTCTCATTACTTAATTTACACACCTCGTATATATATATAACACACATATATATGATATATATATTTTATATATAAAAATCTATTTCCGTTGAAAACTCAAACTGAGGAATCACATGTTTTGAAATCTTCCGTGCAACTTGAAAAAATATTTTTTAGCAAATAGTGTGTGATAAAAATTGAGAAAAAAAAACGAAAAAGTTGCAAAATGCACAAAAAAATTGATATCTATTTTGGTATTTCGCCGTTATCAGTTTACAAAATGTTTTATGCAAAACATATCAACCGCAAATACGACTTTATTATGGATAGAAAGCTATTTCAGATTTTCCCGTTTTTCGTAAAAAAAAAATAAAAAAATGGCTTCATCGATTTTCTATAAACATTTTTTTATATATCTACCCATTTTTGAATACCTATAACTTTTATTTAAAGCACTATCCCAGGAAAATGGATTATTTGTGGCGTGGGAGGGGGTTGCAGGAATATTAGGGCTTTCCAGAAAAGTATCACTTCATTAGAGTGTATATTGTATCATCTAATATTTATATATCATATTTTCATAGAATTCCAATTTGAAGAAACATTGTATACCGCATGTGCAAATAATGGTATTTTCTGAAAACTCTAGGATGATTTTTTTATAACTTGAAGTACCAAAAAGTAGAATGGTTAGTTTCTGCCAAACAAGAAGAAAACCAATATAAAAAAAAAAAACGGCAAACAGGAAAAGATAAATCTATAAATACACTCCTGATACTTCATAAAATTAACAAAATTAAATCTAAAAATAAAAACCTAACATACAACCACGATTAGAGCCATTGTTACTTCAAGAAGAAATCGTTTGCACAAATTTAAAACTATCACGTTTATCACATATATTTCTGACTAAATAGTGTTTCTGACATATTTTTCTTGTTTCAGGTAGTTTTGCAAAATAGGTGCCTTAAATTTCAAATTTTTTTTTAGGAACCGGTCGGATTCAATGTATTGGCACTCTCTTCTACAATGTAAACATTCACTATCTGTCTTGATAAGTCATACCACCCCACAAAATATGAGTTAGGATATATGAGTAAAATCTAAAGTCTATATAAAATGTTGCCATTGTATTATATAATTGTACTAAAATCAGGAAAGTCACTTGAGTGTTTTACAACTGATTAGATTAGATTAGTTTGGGAGTCGGCCACGCCTTATTCCACTGCGACCTACATTAAGAGGTCTATTGTGGAGCCCCTGGGTTTATAGCACATCCTTTAGCTTCGCCCTCTTGTTCAGGCCTAGCAAAGCTGAAAGTGGCTCCATCATGAAGCTCGTGGCTTCGGGATTACTAGTCCCCAGTTGAAGAAACCTTGTTCTCGCCTGTCCGGCACACTCACAAAGGATTGGACCAGGGTTTCCTCCTCGGTCCTGCAGAAACGGCATACTGCCTTGTCTGGAAGTAATAAATGGTCCACAACGCATGTTCCTATTCAGCTTACAGTCCTCTGTTAGTAGACCCACTACTAGCCTTACGTCCCTTCGGCTACGGCTCAGTAGATCCTTGGTAAATTTAGGCAAATGTCTCTTAACGAAGAGTTTCGCCTGCCACTGCCCTGGCATACTTTCCCATCATCGCAAACGTTGGTCATCTATCAATTCCATGCTAGAAGCGTGAATGAGGCTCCCGGGCAATCCGCAGAAGGGCTCGGGCCTACAAAGTTATCCTTCGAGACCTCCCGCGCCAGGGCGTCCGCCCTTTTGTTACCAAGGAACCAACGCGAGTGTGAGCTTATTCCGAACTTTCACCTCGGTTAAGGCAGATAGCCATTCCCACACCAGTCTTCCTATCGGAGTATATGGCACAGACTTCTTGGAGATGGTAGAAATAGGCCATCAATCGCTACTCATCAGAAATCTTTTCTTCCTTTGAAACCTCCCTTAAGATCTATTATAGCTATCATATAACTAACCATTCCATATTTTTGAAACTCTGCTTGTCATAAAGAATGTGAATATTATTTGTGAGTATATGAACTCCAAATATTTTTACTTTACGGCGAAGTATGTTTTCGTCATTCACATTCTCAGCAATAAAATACCCACCTTCTTTTTATTTTCAGTATTTTTGTAATAAGGATCAGAAAATTTAGGCCCACCTTTCTCTTTTACTTTCTAATCTGATAGCACATTGAATTCCTCTGCCCTTCCAAATTTCTATTGATGTTGCAGTGCACTCTGATCTCTCACAATTCCTTATAAAATGTTATGTAACATTAGCTCCCACACCGTCCGTGGTTGCTTTTTATTCGGCTTTTTAACACAACGCTTTTTAAAATGCCTTTCAATTTGTCAGACCTTATAATTATTATTTTTTTTTTTTTGCAACGCCGATTGTGTTGGCATCAAGCCGTTCGCTGGCGAGCAGCCCAATAATGAGCAGCCATCCGCTGCACCAGGTCACTGGATTTTGAATTATATTCATCGCGAGCATCTTTGAGTGATGGATACTCCAACAGATGGTCGTTCGTCATCTCCGAATCGGGATCGTTGCATAAAAGGCATATGGGGCTGTCCACGAGCCCCAAACGATGTAAATGCCTCCCTGCAAATAGTCGTGACCAGGCAACATTTGAAAGTTAGCCACCCCCAATCCTTTGGGCAGTTTTGGCTGGATTCGACCTTTGGACACCGCAAGGGCCCCGTACATTTCGCCCTGGACGCCTGCTGATCTCGCCCGTATTGACTGATGACTAAATGTAGTGCGTACAAGGCACTTAGCTGTTTCAAGAGGAATATCTAAGCAGATTGAGAGAGGAATAAATCTTTCTTTGCCAATTCATCAGCCCCCTCATTTCCAGTCACTCCACCAGTGGCTTGGCAACCACTGAAATACCAACTCATGCCCCGATTGAAAGAGCCTGCTGATTTGTAGTCGGTAGACAGCCTCCGAGTCGCTGGAACTTGTCACCGCAATGATGGCAGCTTGAGAATATACCAGCCATATGGTCTCTTCGGTTATGTTTGCACAAGGTAGGAGAGTGCCATGTGGCTTTACAATTGTAACGAGATGTTTATATGGCAGTGGCCACATGTATTCTTTAAAGAAAAAGAATATATTTTTTACTCCACTGACCATTGTGGTACAAACAACTAATTGTAATGCGTTTTACTTTCTCTTACTTCATGTAAGAGGAAGTATTGCGATTGGCCAGATTTCCAAAAATTGAGTTTGCCCATTTGGTAGCAGCCGTTTTTGAAAGAAATCAGGAAAACTTGAAAAAAGATTATTCTGTAAAGCCGAATTTTCGATAGACGCATTTAGTTTGGAATCATCGTATCTGGTACGACGTAGTGCCCAAACAGAAAATACCAAGTTTAAGTTTATTATGAATTTTCTTTGATGAGATATATCCTCAGAATTACTACTTCAGTATTAATATACGGTTTTACCAGCTACATAATATTAACACATATTAGAAGCATTGATAGAAGCATATTAGAAGCATTCTTCCATAATTGAAGATAACTGGTTGAACCGAAAGTACAATTCTACAGAATAGATTTTTTTTTGTTTTTTGTGGAATTTTAAGGGAACTCTCTATTTCCTTTTAAACGTGATGCAATAATGTTCCAGATATAAGCGAACTGCATTTATTCGTAACATTTTTCCAATAAAAAAAACATTTTCCAGATAATAGTGCAGCATAATGACGTTAATTTCAAATTTTATAAGTAGTTGGTCCTCATGGCTTTTAGAACCTCTTTGTAATATAATATAATAACTTATTCAATTTGCTAAGATTAGATTTACTACCCCACACGATCGCTATCTTTACTCTAAGTTGGGATAAAGTAAATTTGTCCTTATATATGTAATTAACATCATGTGAGTGTTTCACACCACATTTTTATTGGTCCTAATAAAAGTTTCAAGGGCCTAAATGCTAGAGAATTCGCGTAGTGGATTAAAGGTGCCATATTTAAAGTAATAGTTCTGGTTTAGATAGCCAGGATTGGCTTTAAACCTGGTTAACCTGGACTTTAAGTTTTTCAAGTCTAAAAGAAATGAAATAGAAGACATGTTCGCTTAGCATTCCTAACAACGGCTATAGACATGATCGTAAGTGGATTGAAATCAGCTTCAATGGAATCTATTTTGCTATCTGAATAATTTTTTACTTAATTGTTTTAGGAACAGAAATTCATTGAAAACCGTACCGAATTGGCACACGAAAAACCAACAGATAATTATAAAAAAAGATGGAATTGCGAGGTGAAAACGTGTACTTTGGAAGATGCAGAAAAAAATTTTACAATGAAGATCAGTAAGGAGAACAATGATATTCCTAAATTCATTACTAACAGCAGCAACAAATATGTAACTTACGTCGAAAATTATACACATGATGACTTTCCAACAATAAAAAAATCTAATATACATAAAAGGCAACCAAATACGGGTGACAATTCTCCTGCTACAAATCTTTCAACGACTTATTTTTTACCATATATTATACCCATTCCGAATGTAATTCCATGCCAAATGCAAGAAAACGGGTTGTGTATATTTACAAATGCAACGCCACCAATAGATGGGAACCCCAACTTCCCACCAGGAAATGACTTCACTTCTCCATCGCCAGACGAACCAGATTCTTCAAGTACAGACAGTTCACCAGCACATAACCCTCCACCGAACGGTACCGACCCATCAGAAGGTAATCCACCAAGTGATGGCACAGCTGTTGATCCATCTGAACAGGGACCTAATAAAACAGAGAAACCAGCACATAACCCTCCACCGAACGATACCGACCCATCAGAAGGTAATCCACCAAGTGATGCCACAACAGTTGATCCATCTGAACAGGGACCTAATAAAAAAAAGGAACCTATATTCGCTAAACATACGTGCACTAGCGTTATGGATTTAATTGTTTTTTTTCCTTGTTGGTTTGATTGGTTTACTGATATAATAAACTATTAGAGTCCGCTAAAATTTAATCAACTTAAAAAATTAATTTGAAATTTGTAATTTATAAGAAATTGAAATAAAAATCACACGAAATTTATCTTTAGATTATTACTCGTTTATGTAAGTATTTCGAAAGTATTTCACTTTTTTATTTTTTTTATTTTTAAGCAGTTCTAAATAAAATATTGAATACTAGGAAAAAGAAACTTCAAATTATTTAATATGGATATAATAATACTATTGTTATATTAATATTGATTGATGCTCCATTGGAACATGTCTCTAGATTCGCATTTGACCAGTGTTAATCGGCCTTGAAATTGAAAACTGAATAAACAATAAATCCATTAATTACTCTAGAACGAGGAGACCTTCAGGAGTGGATAAAAGAAGTAGATAATCTGGTCATGATCAGTGAGAAAATAATGATATCGCACTCGATAAAAATGGTGTATACGATCTCTTTTAACATTATCACTTTATTAAGTAAAATATAAAGCATCATAAAACAAACTTCGTGATTTCTGTCCCTACAATTTCACTCAAATAATTTGTATTCTAGAACTGAAAAGAATCAAGAAAAGATTTTCATGTTTTGCCCAAACGCCAGTTATCAATAAGACAACAGAAATAACACAGCCTAAGTTACAAAGTCGCGTTGAAATAAGTGAGGATTGTTGCTTGAGGATATTCAATATTCCAATATCCCTTATCTGGCGATGAGTGGTGCGATACAGACTACTCCTAAACTGTTATTTCGAGGATCAAACCGCTCTTTGTAAAAAATATTTAAAAAACCTTTGTTATAGAATGAAAGAGATTAGATTAGATTGATGCAGGGGAGGGGACTCAGACCCAGGCACTGTAGCCTACCCGTTGAGGCTTATTGTGCCAACCCCTCAATACCTAGTAGTGGAAGCCCCCCTCTTCATGAGGTCCAAAACCTTCCCCACCAGTCCTTCCTGGGGTACGATTTCCTCCGGTCTCAACGTGCCGAAGATCTCGTACCTCAGTCTGCCGATTGCAACGCAATCAAACAACAGGTGAGAGGCCGTCTCCTCCTCCTCCTGACAAACATCCTCCAACCCTACCTTGTGCAGATGTTTTTCGAACCTGCCATGCCCAGTAAACAGGCCCGTTATCAGAGAAATCTGATACCTGCTTAAACCCAGGGTCTCTCTGGTTCTTCTTCTACACAGCTCTGGCATATTATTACTATTACGCACACTCTTAGCCACCGAACCAAGCGCATAGCGCCAAAACCGGTGCCTATGGTCACTTAGCCTTATCTACTAGGTAGATAAGTTCCCGTCCCTGCCACGGGAAGCCGGACCTCTACTTATACGTCTAGTCCTTCTTATCACTGCGACTTCTTGAGCGAACTCAACAAAGTCTTCGAAGTTCCTTGCATTCGTTACCAGCTCTTTACATTCTCCCGGCCAGTTCCCCCCCCCCTACTTATCAGCTTGAATTCCATTTGGATTCTAGCCTCGTCGAGTAGAGGACACTGGAAGAGAACGTGATGCACCGTGTCCCGCTGACCGCATTCACAATTTGGGGAATCTTTCGATCCCAAGTCGAAGAGCTTAGAATTGAACTCCCCATGCCCCGTGAAATATTGTGTTACGGTCTGGGATAGCCACAGCTCTGGCATAACCATTTTGCCGTGTTTTGCTCCACTACTTAGCCTCCAGTGACGATTATGTTCTCTCCGAGTCCATTCTCTCAGAGAAGCCCTCGCCATACTTTTGGCTATTCCCAGAACAGGTTCTGGCCCACAGAAAGGAGTACTCGCACCATTCCTGGCCAGTTGGTGGGCTAGTTCATTGCTTTAATCCCCTTGTGTCCCGGCATCCATACTAGCCGCACTCTGTTGTGCCGGGACAACGCTTCCAGAGAGTTTCTACACTCCCTAACTAGGGAAGAAGTGATTCTGAATGCCCTAAGTGCCTTCAGTGCAGCCTGGCTGTCCGAGAAGATGCATATCTCCCTATTCCTAGAGTCCATACGCAGGATCTCCTCAGCGCAGATCTTGAAGCATAGACTTCAGCCTGGAACACCGTGGAGTAACTACCAAGAGGCCTCTCGATGAGTACCTCCGGTTTAACTCCATATATCTCGGCTCCAGTACCGCAGGCCATTTTGGACCCATCCGTAAACCAGGATCCCCCAGTCCGGCCTCGTTTTTCCCAACTTTTAGCCCATTCCGATTTTGACGTGAAAATCACCTGGAAGGGGAGCTCAAAGTGGAATGTTGGACAGCACTCTTCCCCAGCCATCTTAAAGATAGGGCCAGGGTCCACTTTCTGAGTTATGTCCACATGCTTGGCCAGGGAGCTCCTCTGTTTCCACTGGCCATTGTTCATTAGTCTGTACGCATTGGCCCTCGCCTCCGCTTGTATCAAAAGATGCAGCGGAGGTAACCCTAGCAGTGCTTCCAATGCAGCCGTTAGGGCACTGCAAAATGCCCCCGAGATCAGCAGGCACGCCAGCCTTTGAACCCCTGATAGGTTCCTCCTCGCGACCTGCTGTTCCGTTTTTGGCCACTACACCACTGCCCCATAAGTGAGGACAGGTATGATGGTACGCATATAGAGCCAGTGGGCCATTTTGGGGGAAAGACCCCATGTTTTCTCACAGGCTTTAGTAACACCACAGAGAGACTTCTTTGCCTTCTGTGTAACATGCTCCAGATGCGCTTTCCAGGTGAGTCTGGAGTCCAAAATGATCCCCAGGTATTTCATCTGCCCAGAAACATCTAGAGTTCTTCCAAATAAGTTCAATGTGGTAAACCACTCCACGTTCCTTCTTCTGGTAAATGGAACCAAGGTGGTCTTAGAGGGGTTGACCATCAGATCCACCCCTCTGCACCACCCCTCCACCACTCGCAAGGCCTCCTGTAGAAGTTCACGTATAACAGACTCGTGTCTGTCCCTGACCATGACCTCGACCACCACATCATCCGCGTAGCCAAAGACAGAACACCCCCTGCGATCTAGCTCCACCAGTAGCTCGTCTACCACCATGCACCACAGAAGAGGAGACAAGACCCCTCTCTGGGGGCATCCCCTTGTAGCCCTGGTTTCAAGCGTCTCCTCGTAGAGGTTAGCTACGATTCTTCTAGTTTTCAGCACGCTGCCAATCCACCTTGTGATGGTCCGATTTACCACGTGCCTTTCCAAAGCTAGTTTGATTGAGCTGTAGGTCGTGTTACTGAAGGCACCCTCTTCCAGAAACACACCCACAGCTACTTCCCTGCCTAAACCCCCGCCTCCAATTCTCCTACAATAGAGTGGAGGGCCGTCTCGCAGGATGGGGGTGGGGTCAACACCACGAGGAGGTGGGGTTGACTTGGGGAGTTAAAGCGATCAGAGACGCACAAGCCACTCTGATCTATCCCCCTTGTGGTCCAAAGAGATAGATTATTATTTTTTTTTAGGCAGGGAAAGGGATGTGATCATTCTACCATTCCCTTCTAAATTACTATTACTATTCATATCCCACGCCTTTAATAACTTTTGGCATCAAGGCCTGCGGAAGCTCAAGACAATCTTTCCTAGCAACTATAACGTAATCCTACAATTCTATTATCAGATCGCTTCTTCCATGTAATCCAAGGTTCTTCTTCCTCTTCAATTCATCCTCTCCGCGCTGAAGTTTTTCTAGCCAGCATACTTGCTGCCTCATTTACACGTATACACGGCAGACATCCACACAATCCTAACATATACTTATGCTTCGCCTACAATACAGCAATCATCTCCCTAAACATGTAATTGCCACCCGATCCTTTCATTCCTACCTTCAGTTTCCTCCATAGTTGCCATTCCACCTAAGAATGTGGGTAATTTTTCGTGCATATTACCGTTCTCGCCAACAAAATTAGAAAAGTTGCCATGACCACCCGGAAGAGAAACGTCGAATCTCCAATAGGCCAGGTCCGAAGCTGACGGCAAAGAAAGGATTGAAAAGTCATTAATGGAAAAATTTATTGCACTAGTAATTATGCCTAACACTATTTATCACACTACCAACGCGCTCAACGAGAAATGTCAACTGCCTTGGAGAATTTTTAAAAGACCTGCAACTTCAGTCTCCACTCTTCCATCAAGGATATTAGTTTTGAACCTCTGTATGTTATTTTATTCTTTACACTGTTTCTGTCCCCGCGCAGACTGGAGAAACCGAACACATACTCGTCAATCTGGTTGAAACCAGTAATACGGGGCATTAAAATCGCCCCCTAGAATCCAATGAAATTCTGAGATTTTATCTGACCAGTTTACGGGTACGTCATAGACCGCTTCAATACAGTAATCATCATATAAATCAGGTCTGTAATAAAAATTTCCTAGAAAAACAATTAAAATTATGAAATATAACTCGTCTGATTCACTGTTTGTTGCAAAGTGAATGTTTTCGCCGGTATTTTCTAAAATTTCTCGGGTTATACACTTGAAGGGCAGAACCCGAGGTTTTGGCTGCCTTTTCTTTTATTTGATGTTCCCACCTGTTGGTGGATTGTTCGTTCTCCAGCTGGGCAGTTCTTCGTTCGACAAAATCCCCTTAAGGGCATAAAGAATGCTATATAGCGTCGAACGGTGGAAAAATCCGTCACCTTGACGTTGCCACTCACAAGAAATCATTTCATTTCGGGCCCGAAAAACTAACTTAATGCACGTTGCTTCGCGCAATCTTCTCCACTGTTACACAGTAGCCTATTTCCCCTTCTCTATGTTTCCCTCTTCTTCTTCACCTCCGTCCATCCTTCCTTACTATTCTGAGGTCCGATTCCAACTTCCGTTTTCCTTTTATATATGCTATTCTTAAACTGTCCTATCTCTAACTTAATCTAATATCCATCCTAAACTAACTTAATCTAATATACACCCTAAACTAACAGCCTATTTCTTATCCTAACTTAACTTACCTATCCTAACTTAATCTACATCTACATATTAGCTTACATTTACTTTTTTTACTTCTAAAGACCTTATTCTACCTTAGCCTACAAAAACAAATAGGAAGTCCTCGATCCCTCAATTTTGTGTTTTTCTTTAAGCGTAATAAGCGCAGTTTGCCAAAGGCTATCATCCTTCATGGTCCACAGAGATATTTAAAGTTGTAGAAGTTAAGAATACCGCACCTGTGACATATCATCTACAAGATTATAAAGGAAAAATAATTGCTGGAGGTTTTTATCAACAAGAACTACCGCTAGTGAAATATCCCGACATCTATCTTGTGGAGAAGACTATGAAGCGAAAAGGTGATAAAATTTTAGTGAAATGGCTAGGTTTAGACAATTCACACAACAGCTGGGAGAATGTGAAGAATGTACTTATATAGCTTTTCCATACGATGATTTGAACATAGATTTCTCAGCTAATAGTTATGCACTATTCTAACACATGTACGCTTCTTTTCAAAAGTCATATTATGGGGAACAAATGAAACCTCTAGTTTTTGCGAAATTTTAAAGAGAAAACACCCTTAATTGTAATAAGTTGTTCTAAACAGTCAGAATCTATGAAAACGGGTCCAGTTGATGTAAGATTAGAATTTGAATCAAAGAATCCGTTCTCGCCCAACACAACGGCATATTGTCTTATTATCCATAATAGGGTGGTAGAATATAACACTCTAACTGGCATTGCACAACGTGTGGTATAAAAAGATGTGAATTGTTGGCTCAGTGTTCAGTATGGCTCAGACAGCCGTACTGATTGCTGACTTCCAGTGCTTTGTGGATAGTGTAGGAGGTTATATTATTAAAGAGCTTCACTTTCTGATTATAACTATCAAACTGTTCGGCACTGGATATTCTGTACGCACTATCGATTCAAGTCATTAATAATTGGCTAAATAGTAAGTTTGGTTGGAATGATAATACAGAAATATATTTGCCTTGATGTGTGTGTGAATGTCGTCACTGGTGAGGCATTAAATTGCAAGCAAACCTTGAATGTTGGTCACTGGCGTGTTAGAAGTATCCGTAAACCTGACTGCTGGTCACTGCGAGGTGCTAAAAAACCCGTAAACCTTGAATGAATTGTACTATGCATGAATGTGTATTAAGGCAAAACCCAGAAAAATTAAAACCGATTGTAAACATTTCTCTGTCTACTTGTTTTTTCCTAAATTGTATTTTGTATTAAAAAGAAGTTAATTTGATTTTAACGTAGAAGTTTGTTTTCTGTAAATATTTTGCATTATAGTTTCAATAAATAAATAAAAGATATTTTATTTTGTTTTTATTAGTTTCCTTATATTTTATTTTAATAAAACAACTTTCTCAACTACCCCCACCTTGACGTGGTGAGAAAGCTTAAAGCAAATGCTGAACGAAGATGGGTAAACAAAATAATATGTAATAAAGAAATACAAAGTATGAAAAATAAATGCAGGCTGATGCATGTTGAGACATGCATGGTGATTCATTATATATACAAACCTTTTTCATAATAGCATTAAGTATTACAAACCATGCTATGATGACCTGTGGTAACATGTTCGGACAGGCAAGAGTACAAAGTTTAATAAACAATATAATAAGAGCTGAACTGTATGTATATTGACAACGAAAAAATGACAAGTCATGGCAAGTTCAGACAGGTTGCGTAATCTTTAGAAATAAACAAAAGTTAAAGATATTGCATTCTTTAAAAAAGATTAATTTCAAATATTATGCAAAGAAGGCCTGTGGTAACATGTCTGGACTGGCAAGATATGTTAGAAATATATACACCTATTCCTAGATGAGTCATTCCAATTTTTCTTAATTGGATTAAGTATTACACAACATGCTAATAAGACCTGTGGTAACATGTTCAGACTGGCAAGATTGGCAATGAGTACAATGTTTAATACACAATATAATAAAAGCTATTAAGATGAGCTTAGTTTTTTCTTTTTTCATAATAGGATTAAATATTACAAAACATGCTAAAAAAAACCTGTGGTAACATGTCCGAACAGGCAAGAAAGGTAATGAGTACAAAGTTTTATTTTTACATAATTGGTTTAGGTATTAATAACCATTTCCTGGATGACCCATTGTAGTTTCTTTGCATATTTCTTTATAAGTAACTAGCATGTTCGTACCGGCAAGATATATGTTGTTTTGATTACAAAGTTCAAGAAACAAAAGAATACAAAGCGGTTAAGGTAAGAAGAGATATTTATTTTTTTTTTATTAGTACAAAGTTTAATTTCAAAAAGTGATGCAAATACCTAACCTGTTGTGATAGAAGTAATAGATAGTGTTGTTTTTTATTAATAAATTATATTCATAAAATCGATATTAATCAATATGGATAATCGATATATTGCGATTGGCGGTGGTATACTATAGGCTGTGTGACGTAATCTGAATGGGAATTGTCTAGAATGCAGTGGAAATAAATAAATATGTATATATTTAATCAATAAGGCACTGGCAATACTATTGCTGTGTGACGTCATACGAATAATATATTGAATAGGCTGTGGTTTTGTTATACAATATAATAAAATCGATATTTCTAATCAGCAAAACAGCGGCAGATATACTGCGCATGCCCGAAACTAGCAATATTTTGATTGTGTGGTGAAAGTTAGATGCCACTCTACCATTTTGTTTTTTTCCTAATTGAATTTTTCGTGAGTGGGTTGAGCGGAAATAAAATTATGATAGTGCGGGTGTTAAGATAGAAGTGTACGTTGAAAATTGTAGCTAGCGGGAGGACTATTGTGGCCGACTGTTTACTTTCAACATAAAAATTGTAGGATCGAATCGCAGGTAACACAAGTTTTTTTCATATATTATAAAAAATAATTCCCCTCTCGCCCAGAATAAGGTGATGAAGGCAAGGGGTGGGGAAGTTAAGAGAAGAACTGTACGTTGAAAACTACAGCTACCGAGAGGACTACTATGGCAGAGTGGTTAGGGTGATGCGACTTCCAACCTAAAGATTGTAGGATCGAATCGCAGGTAAGACAAGTTTTTTCATATAAAAAATAATACCCCTCCAGCCTAGAGTCAGGAGAGGGGTAGTGTGTTACAGTGTTAGGTTCCACTATCTCGTTGTGGGGATGGATTGACCAGGTAGGTGGAAAGAAAATGAAGTCATCGGTTTGGATGACAGTTTAAGGAGTAGGGGTGAAAAGAAAATGGAGTCATCGGTTTGGATGGGGGTTTAAGGAGTGGGGGAGAAAAGAAATTGGAGTCATCTATTTGGATGTTACGTTAAGGAGTGGGAGGGAAAAATGGGGTCATCGGATTAGTTGATAAATTCAGGAGTGGGGGTAATGGATTAGATGTTAGGTAAAGAATTGGAGTGGAGGGAGAAAATACGGCCATCGGATGGGACAATAAGTTAAGAGGTGGGGGTGGAAAGAAAATGGAGTCATCGATATGGAAGATAAGTTAAATGGAGGGGATAAGTAGGCGCGGTTTAGGGCTTGTCGAAATCGATGAATGGTCGGTGGTGGGGAGAAGTGGGCGTGGCGTAAGTGCTCGTCGAGTTCGAAGATTGTCCGTTGGAATAGGGGTGAGAAAGCAGGCGTGGCTTATGAATAAGTGGATAGAGGGGTGGGGATGGTGAAGGGGTGTGGACAAGGCCGTAACCAAAGGGAACCGGGCTTGAGGGGAAAGTTGGCTCTCAAAATGGTGGGCCAGGACCGCCATTTCTATTACTAGTGTATGTGTTTGTATTATGTGTGCGCGAGGTGGCACTAGAATTTCGTAGCGTAGTTGCGCAGGTTTTTGGGTAAAAGTAGCTGTTGAATCGAATTGATTTGGTGCACTTGAGCACTATTTGAAAATGGAATATTGAATTTTTTTCAATGGTTAGGGGTGATATGAATGGTTAGGGGTGTGGTCAAGGCCGTAACCAAAGGGGGCCGGGGGTGAGGGGAAAGTTGCCCCTCAAAATGGTGGGCCAGAACCGCCATTTCCCCTCTACTGCAATATATACGAAAATTCCTCTCGACACACAAATTCTTCTTACACAACACAATTCCCTACCCACGGGTCTCTATATGCCCAATTCTATCGCACAAATTGCTAGCAACACCTGCACGAAAAAACACATTGACCACACAAAAGTTGATGTTACAGACATTACACAGCTCCGAAAACAATACAGGTATGTGGTTGATTTTCACAAACTAAATGTCATCACCACTTCCGAAATTTACCCGTTCCCGGATATACAGCATATCCTATCCACACTGAATGCCACACGTGTCTAAACCACCTTAGACATCAGCGGTGCCTTCCACGGCATCCTCATTGACGATGCATCTAAAGAAAAGACTTCCTTCATCACTAATTTCGAACCTATGAATTCAAGGTTCTTTCCTCCGGTTTAAGTACTTCAAGCGCTTACCAGCGTCTAATGGACAAAATATCTCCAGATATACTGGTGACATTTGCCACACCTTCATGCATTATCAAAAGTAATGAAGCGTCTCCAGACCAGTAACTTGTGTATAGACTTGGGTAAATGTCCATTTTTTAAAGGCAGCTGTAAATATCTGGGCTAGGTAATTAGTTTTAACGGAATAAGGCCCGACGAAGAAAAATTAAAATCGGTTATGGACTTCCCTGTACCTCTTAAATTAAAAGACGTCCGAACATTTTTGGGTTTCACAGGATTCTATAGGAAATTTATCCCCAAATTTTCTGAGCTTGCCAAGCAACTCATAGACCTTACTAAGAAAGGTGGAAATTTTCAGTGGACACAAGAGCGTCAAGACGCCTTTCAAGCTCTCAAATCCACTTAATATCTCCGTCTGTCCCTAGCCTATCCAAACTATGAGCATGAATTCATCCTTACTACGGATGCAAGTAATATACGCATTTCCGTAATTTTAAGCCAAAATATTAATGGCAATGCCCTGTAGCGTTTGCTTCACGTGCGCTTAATGAAGCAGTATCCAAATACTCTACTACCGAACGTGAATTGTAGCCATCGTCTTTGGGTGTAAAACCTATAGATATATCTTGTATGGCTACAGATTTAAGGTAGTTGCAGACCATGCAGCCCTCCAATGGCTCAAGAACATCAAAGATAGCCACAACAAGCTCTAACATTGGAGCATGAAACTCGCAGAATTGTGTTTTTATATAGAGTATCGTTCCGGCAAGAATCTAGCCCATGCGGACGCATTAGTCGATGCAGAGGCTGCTTTCAAGCCGAAAACGACGAATATTATCCAACGATAGATCTCCTGGAAGTGCGAGAACTTCAAAGTAATGACGCTGACCCCCACTATTCCTTAGTCCTACAGGGTTTAATAGTGCATACTGTTGACAATTTCACGCTAGTGCCTAACTGTATGAGTGACACCATCAGAGATTATTTCATGACAATCCTCTCTCCGGTCATATGGTATTCATAAAACCTATGTATTAATAAAAATGTTCTTCATTTGGTCAAATATTTCTGCTGATGTGCAAAACTATGTACAAAAATGTCATAGTTGCGCTACTAGTAAGTCGCATATTCCTCACAAACATCCCTTGAGTGATTTCCAAGAGCCAACGAACGTATTTCAGGCATTATCAGATACATAAGATTACGTATATCAGGCAGGATCATTTTCAGATACATAAGATTCTACCAAAAAAAAAGATCTTCATCTTCTCATACCATTTGCGATCGCACATCCTTGCTCGTTTATTCAACTATATATATATATGTAGGGAGCGGGCAAGAACAAGTGTAAGTTCAAGGGTTAACGCTAGAGAGAGCAGCGGTATGTGTGTGTGTGTGTGTGTGTGTGTGTAGAGACAGTAGTAAGCAAGTAGTGAGTGAGTGCGGAGTGATTTGAGAGAGGTTATAGACGAAAGACGACGGGAAGTAACGTTGTATTATTTGATGTGGTAATTTGTGGATTGTAACTGTTGTATAGATTGTGATCTGCTAATAAAGTTTCTTTTATATTCAGTTGAATTTAATTGTAATAATTAACTACACGACAATACCTTAAGTCCCACACATTATTTTGGGGGCTCGTCCGGGATTGTTTTCCTTTTTTAAATGCGTAGTGGACTTTCCAATTTGTCGTGTAGTTTTTGTGATAAAATGCCGTACAAAAAGAATAAAGAAAAGAAGAGTGAAGAATTTTCACGACCTGATGAAGTGACGCTTCCTGTAGCTATTAGAATGAATGAGGTAACCTTTAATGATGTAGAAGGTTCTATACAATGTTTTTCAGGAGATGATGAATTTCGTATTAGATCCTTTTTAAAAACATTTGAAGAAACAGCTGCTTTATGTAACTGGACGGACTTGCAGAAACTGATTTTCACAAAAAGGAAATTAACTGGAACTGCAGCTCTATTAATCAGGTCTGAATCTAACCTACTCAGGTATGATGATTTAAAAAATCTATTACTTAAGGAATTTGATAGAACTAAAAGCTCTGCCGAATTTCACGAACTTTTATCTTCTTCATTTAAAAGATCGAATGAATCTTGTATTCAATATTTTCTAAGAATTAAAGAAATGTCTTATGGTTCTAATATCGAGGAACAGTCTTTGTTTTATTATGTAATAAAAGGAATAAAAGATTCCGAATTTAACAAATCCGTTTTATATGGAGCTCAGTCAGTAGATGATTTTAAACAAAAATTAATTGTATATGAACAAATATTAGAAAATGAAAGAGGTAGGAAAGTAAGCAAAAATTTAAATGAAAATATAAAAAATCTTCCAAGAAGAAAATTTGTAGATTCAGGTGAGGCAAAAAATAATGTTAATAATGTTTGTTTTAATTGTGGAAATAAAGGCCATAAATCCAAATTTTGCAAATTTAAAGAGCAGGGCACCAAATGTTTTAGATGCGGGTTATTTGGCCATATTGCCAGTAATTGTTCCAGTGTTAATACAGAGAAAGAAGCGTTTGATGTAAGCCGCTCCAATGAAAAAAGTAAAACTTACATAGTTGAAAATAATAGTACAAACTCTTTACCAAGCCGCCAAAGAGAAAAAATGTTTGAAAAAAATATTAAAGTTACTGATGATAATAATAATAAAAAGGAAATGCCTTGTTGTCTGGAAATAAGAATAAATAACTTGATCGTTTCCGCTCTTATAGATACCGGATCAGATATGTGTATAATTAATTACTCTTTATACAATAAAATAGGAAAACCTAATCTTGAGAAATCATCAAATGTTTTAGGATTTGGTGGAAATTATGTTGCAACTTTGGGCCAATTTAAAACTTTAATATTCATTGACGATCGGCAGTATGAAACAAATTTTTATGTTGTTCAGGATAAATGTTTATTTTATGAAGTTCTGTTAGGAAGAGATTTTCTTCAATCAGTAAATTTAATTGTCCGACATAATCAGATTTTAATAGAACCAGAAGACGAATGTTTAAAAGTTTTGCAGATTAATGAATACTGTGAAGAGGAGTTAGATATTGGCGCCAGACAGTTTACGGAAGAGGTGTTAAGAATAAAGAAGAATTATTGCCCTAAAAAGAATGAAGAAGTCGATGTAAAATTAAAACTTATTCTAACTGATGAAGAACCAGTGTTTCAGCAACCTAGGAGGCTTGCCCACTGCGAATTGAAAGAAGTCGAAACTCAAATTGACGAGTGGCTCAAGGACGGAATAATCAAGCACAGCAACTCGGAATATGCCAGCCCGATTGTGTTAGTGAAAAAGAAGAATGGAAAAAAGAGAATTTGCATAGACTATCGTAAGCTTAATAAGAAGATTGTAAAAGACAGATATCCGATGCCATTAATTGAGGATCAAATAGACAGACTAAGGGATGCTCGCGTTTTGAGCACAATAGATTTAAAAACGGCTTCTTCCATGTACCTGTTGACAAAGATAGTCAAAAGTACACCGCCTTTGTGACGCCAACCGGTCATTATGAATTTCTAAAAACACCTTTCGGCCTTTGCAATTCACCGGCAGTTTTTATTAGACTAATTAACCACATATTTAAGAATTTTATATTTAATGGAACAATTATGACCTATATGGACGATATTATAATTCCTGCCAAAGACTACGCTGAGGCGATGGAACGATTAAAAATAGTTTTAAAACGATGCGAGGAATATGGTTTATTAATTAATTGGGAGAAATGTCAGTTTTTGAAAACTAAGATAGAATATTTGGGTCACGTTATTGAAGAGAATAATATAACTCCTTCCCCTACTAAAGTGAAGGCAGTCATGCAGTTTCCGCAGCCAACATCTATAAAACAAATGCAGAGTTTTCTTGGCTTGACGAATTATTTCAGAAAGTTTATTAATGGCTACGCCAAAATATCAAGACCCTTAACAGATCTTTTGAAAGCTGGATCGAAATTTAAATTTGACGAGGAAGAGAAAAGTGCGTTTAACCAGTTGAAGAGGATGCTATCTTCATATCCTGTTTTGAAGTTATTTCATCCTGAGAATGAGACCGAACTTCACACGGACGCCAGCAAAGATGGATTTGGAGCTATCCTTTTACAGAGAGACCCTAACGATAAGAAATTACATCCAGTTTATTACATGAGTCACAAAACTAGTGATGCAGAAAAGAAGTTAACAAGCTACGAATTAGAAGTCCTGGCAATCGTTACAGCTTTAAAAAAATTCCGAGTATATCTTCTCGGATTGAAATTTAAGATAGTCACTGATTGTGCCGCATTCACGATGACGATGAACAAAAAAGAGTTAACACCGAAAATTGCCAGATGGGCTATGTTTCTAGATGAATTTGATTATACAATAGAACATAGAAAGGGAGATAAAATGAAGCACTGCGATGCATTAAGTCGATATCCAGTGATTATGGCCGTGAGAAATGAGTTTATAGCAAGATTATCAGACGTACAAAAGAAAGACGGAAAGTTGAAAACTATAATGAAGATATTAGAAGAATCTCCATATGAAGATTATTTCAAAGAAGCTGACATCCTGTTTAAACAAAAAGACGGAAAACGATTATTAGTGGTGCCAGTAAATATGCAAGGGGAAATTTTAAGGAAAGCCCATGAAGAAGGACATTTTAGTTTGAAGAAAACACAGGAATTGGTAGAAAGAGATTATTATGTAGAGAATTTGAAGCCAAAGGTTGAGCGAATCATAGCGAACTGTATCCCTTGTCTACTCGCCGCAAGGAAGCAGGGTAAAGAAGAGTGTCTCTACAACCCTATTGATAAAGGAGATACACCTTTCCATACATTCCATGTCGACCATCTAGGACCGTTGCATTCCACGGGAAAAGGATACCGATACATTTTCGCAGTCACCGATGGATTTACTAAATTTGCTTGGCTTTATCCCGTGAAGACGACATCTTCTAAAGAAGTAATAGAAAAGCTCGAAAACTTAATAAGTAATTTTGGGACGCCCAAAAGAATTATATCCGATAGAGGAACGGCCTTTACTAGCCATGAATTCGAGGAGTTTTGTAAAGAAGAGAGAATAAATCATATTGTTATTACAACCGGAGTACCCAGAGGAAATGGACAAATAGAGAGGCTAAATAGGGTTATATTGTCGGTTATTTCGAAACTTAGCGTTGAAAAACCGGAAACTTGGTACAAGCATGTCCCGAAAGTGCAGGCCGCTTTGAATAATACCTATCATAGAAGCACCGGATATCCACCATTTAAGTTGCTCTTCGGAACAAATATGAGGAACTCTGAAAATATAAGGTTAGTTGAAATCATAGAAGAATCGATAGCTGAACAGTTTGTAATGGACAGAGATGAGCTGAGGGAAGAGGCGAAGAAACAAATTTCGAAACTACAAGAAGAGAATAAGAAGGGATTCAATAAGAAGAGGAAGGCCGCTAGAAAGTATCAAACTGGCGATTTGGTCGCCATTAAAAGAACACAGTTCCTACCAAACTCCAAGGTGCGCAAAAAATTCCTAGGACCCCTATAAAGTAACTGGAAGACGAGGCCCCGATAGATACGAAGTAGTTAGAATGACCAGTGATGAAGGACCTGCTAAGACTAGCTCCAGCGCTGATCTGATGAAGCCTTGGGCATCAACTGCAAACGGAGACCAGATGTCCGATCTCGAATCTTTAGCATCCGAGGCGGATGATGTGCAGGCTGGCCGAGATGTAGGGAGCGGGCAAGAACAAGTGTAAGTTCAAGGGTTAACGCTAGAGAGAGCAGCGGTGTGTGTGTGTGTGTGTGTGTAGAGACAGTAGTAAGCAAGTAGTGAGTGAGTGCGGAGTGATTTGAGAGAGGTTATAGACGAAAGACGACGGGAAGTAACACTGTATTATTTGATGTGGTATTTTGTGGATAGATGTACTCTATCTGTGTATAGATTGTACTCTGTTAATAAAGTTTATTTTATATTCAAGTGAATTTAATTGTAATAATTAACTACACGACAATACCTTAAGTCCCACATATATATATATATAAGTCTATGGAGCCATATTATGAAGCGAAACAAGGGGAGTTTGCTGCAATCATGGACCATTACACGGTATGCCGAGGCCACACCATGCAGGAGGGTTAATTCATTTACATGATATGGTTGGCCGGTCTTTTTTTCTGATCTTATTAAAATAGCATATTGCTCAGGAACATAGTTTGGACTGGACTTAAGATATCGTTTTATTTGCTTTTAGTTCACAATATGCAAATTATCTCCTTGATTTTGAGAGTGTCCTTTTATAAGAAATTTGTGGATTATACTACAAATTTTCCAATAATTTACCGCATAAACATACGCCGAAAGGATATATTTATTTTTTTGCTGGCCACAGCATTATCCGAGTAAAATATTATCTTGTTTCCAAAGTCTTTTGTAAAATAGTCTTAATATATTGAAGGACGCAACTTCCAATTTCCGTCGCATCTAATTTCTTCTGTTTCATTCCTGAAATAACGTTCAACTCCTTGAACGTATAAATTGCTAATTGGGTGTTCTTTTTCCACACTTAGCATCTTTATATCGTGCCATTTAACCTGTCTTTTGTTTTCGTCAAGTGTAAAATTATTTCCCCAATTTTCCTGAAGTAGGCCGCTAGGTTGCGCAATGTGTCACTTTGCTGCCAAAGAAAATGCGAAGGAAAGAGACAAGAATAACAACATATCTTAGTTGGTGATGACTTTCGAAGATGTAACGTGTTGAGTGCAACAAGAACAGTGTCACATTTTGACTTATGACAGTATTTTAGTTTTATTGTGATAATTTTCGTTCAAAGTGCGTCATATTTTGACTTAGGACACTATTCCTGTTTGAGAGGAGTAGATTATTGCTCTATTAGGATTAAGACAGTCACGTTTCGATTGATATCAGTGAATAGTATAATAGTTATGGCGGTATTGATGGAAAGCATTTATTATTGTGCTAACGATTTTTCGTTTTATTTTCAGACTACCTGGCAAAAATGACTTCTTTGGAAGCTGATGGTTCAGCTAGCCACTTCGGAGAAGCCATCCAACTCTGAATCAAATGATGTGGCAACAAAAAGACAAGATGAGTTTAGCGCTTTCCCTAATGCTCAAAAGGATGTGAATGAAATTGATGTACCTTCTTATTGTAGTGACTCGTATACTTCGTGCATTACACAGCTAACTTTGAGAAAGCACCATCTACTGTCAACTATAGAAACTGTGACAGAAACTCGGATGATGAAAATGTTAGTTTATTATCTGTTGATGGGTGATAGTGACCCACATTTTGAAGCTTCTTCAAAGAGTGAATTGTCCGATACACACCCTCTCTGTCTGTGAAACCTCTCATCTGAAGATGAAAATGTTTCTCAAACTGTCAACCAGTCCTCATCACTGGTTAGTAGTTCACAAGTATCTGACGTCCAGTCAAATTTATCGGACACAGTAAGGTCTAATATTACTCTGTTGCCCTCAACTTTTGAACAGAGTTGTCAAAAGAGTTCATTGGAGGTAATCTTGTTGCCTTCACAAAAGCGCGGCAAAAAAAGACCTCTAAAGAAAACAGAATAGATTAAGGAAGTTTCAAAACGGCTACGTAACCTGGGCAAAGAGTATGTCTCTTCCTCTAAATCGAAAAAAGTCTTCCATGAAAAAAAATGCTCCCACCTTGTACACAGAAGTGCAGCCTAAAATGCAGTAGCAAGTTCACTGAAGAAGAGTGGAAACAAATTTTTGATTGTTACCGGAGGTTAGGTCATTTAGAGAAACAACGTGCTTTTAAGGGGCCCATTATGCAACTTGTTGTTACAACTTGGTAGGTCGTATAAAATGTTGGAAGGTGTATGAGCAGGTTGCAGGTCATATTTGCACTTTGTAGAAACGGTTGGATAAAATTAAACCAAGTAGATATTTTGTGGGCGTGACTTTTTGTTGTGGAAACATGTTGGGACGTGTATGGGCCTGCTGTACAACTTTACTTCCAACATTAGTTGATGTCAAGGAAGGTAACAGACAGGTTTTAGTACTATCTTTCGTTTTTGTGATATTATTTTATTATTTTCATACTATGGCCACAATTATAAATTGTGAATTGTGGAGAGGTTTGATAGAGAAATATAAAAGTTTACCACTGCTGTGGAAAGAGAAGTGTGATAATTACAAAAACAAAAATGCTCGAAATTAAGTTTGGGAAGAATTATTGTGTGGATTAAAAGCAGTTGGACCAAATGCTACGATCGCAACGTTAAAACAAAAAATTAATAATATGCGATCATGATAAAAAACAGAATTAAAAAGTAAAGAAGCAAGTGAGAAGTCTGTAGCTGGTGAGGATGAAATTTATGAACCGTCTCTTTGGTATTTTGAGGAACTAGATTTTCTAAGGGACCAAGAAACTCAACTTCCTGGAATATCGACTGTCGCTAATAATAACGATCTTGAAGTAAGTAGTAACAATTGGTTTGTAATATGTGTTAACTGTGATTTATTTTTTTTTTTTGTAGGAGCCCTTATTACAAGTTGTAAAGAGGCATAAAAGTAATAAAAAGACAAAAAAAGATTATCTTGAAGTTGCAGCAGAACACCTGCAAGAAATAAGGGAGGGTAAAAAATCAAATGAAAGAGACGACACTGCTGTATATGCGGATTTTTGGACAGTTTCGTTTCGAAAGCTGAGTTCAAAACAATTTTTGTTTTGGCTGTTGTTCACAACAACATCTATACGCCAAAAAAGCTATTGATGATATTTTAATATAAGGGCAGTTAGGTCAATTGTCTCTTGAGTGTATACGACCAAGCCCATCAAGTTCAAGAACTACAACCCCATCAACCACTAATTCATTTCCATATTCGCCACCTTCAATACTGCCAAACCCTGATAATGTTGAATATTTAAGTTTAACTCAACTTGTACAAGACACACAATATCAACAAAATACTATTTTCCTTTTAGAAACGTAACACTTATTTTGTAAAATCTAATCTAAATTTATTAAGGTAAAAAAGAATAAAAGAATAGAATAAAATTGTATTGATTTATTTCAAGTTTTCATTGTTGGTATTCAGTTGGTAGAGTTTCACCTACCACTTTCCACTGCCATGCCAAGGAACTGCTCTAATCGTATTGAAATAGTTACAATATTTCCTTCTCATTTCGTTAGCATTTATTTGCGAATTTCTACTGTGAGCTGGTCTCAGATCTGAAACGTCTCAGAAAAAAAAAAGGGCGTCCATTTTCAGTGAAAGAGTTCAGTTATTCAGACGTTCTAGATTTTAAACGATTGGCAAAAGAGATGGGTACTGCTAAGATTTTAAAAGACACTGAAGGTAAAATGTCCTTCAGTTTTCCAAAACAATATTTTAAGATTCAATAAATTTAAACCTTCTTCATTTAAATTAAAGTATTCTTATGACGAACAGGCCGATTTTTCGGAGGTTGAAATCAGAATTAGAGGTACAAGGAAGCATTCGTCTTTACATAAGGCCTATTTGAGACCATTTCTTTTCAATGAACGGAAGAAAAAAGACTGTTTGACTCTAATTGCTTCCAATCACATTCCTCAAACTTTGCCTCTTTTTTCTCTTCCTTGTAAGATTAACATTACTAAATTGGGAAACTCATGTTACATCCATAATAATAATAATCTTTGTTTCGAACACGAATGTGTTTAAATAATAATAATAATAATAATAATAATTTTGTCTTGTTTTTTTCTTTTGTAATAAGAATAATTGTATCAAAAGGAGAGGACCCCTCTCTTCTACTCCCTCTCGCTCAAACGCTCGCTCTCTCTCTCTCTGCAAAAAGTCGTTTTTCTGTACACTATTTCTCTAGCTGTCTGTACATCATGTCTATTTATTAAAATAAATAAATAACAGTTGATTTGCATATTTAAAATAAACATTTTATGTCTGTACATCAACCTTTATGCACTAAAAAGCTGATAGTCTTTTACAACTATATTACAAACCAAAATTGTTTTTTTATTTCATTTAATGCTGACAGTGTGACGGAGACACAACAATGGCAGATCGTTGGATGGATATTGTAAATAGTGAAAATTATCAAAAGTTTATATCGAAATTATCTACTTTAATCTTCACAACATTGAATTAGCTCAAAGATTTATTGACTTAAATAGAAAATTATTGAAAATGGAAAAATATGCTGCTGAATTCATTGAAAGAGCAGCTAACAAACATTTTAAACAATGCGTTTGGTCGAACCCTGACCAACAGACGGGGCCAGATACATGTCATTGTGTACTCATATCATTCTTGTCCAAGGATATTGATAATAATTTAAATGGTTTGGTGATAAGTGGGGATCTTTAAACTTCAAGTGATGTGAACTTTTTTTGAATCAGTTGCACACAAGCATGGCTAGATGTGAAATGGGTCTACAACTGACTACAAGTTTTCCACTCAACAAAAACCACTCTAAGGTATTAATAACTGGTCTCTCCCAAGATTATGTGCCTCTGGTAGCGGTGAGGTCGAGAAAAGATGTTATTTATCTACATGTTGAAGACTGGCTGACTCTGGAGTCAAACATGCAGACTTTCAATGACTTCTTCAACGGAAAACAAGCAATTCCTCCAAATGAAATTAACCTTAAGAATGCAACAATATATTTTCTTAAGTTTACATACAAAGTGATTTCCATCCAGGGAAAAGCAACTTGGTTGGAAGATCTTCTAAGTTTTCAACCTACCAAGATCAACCTGCTTAGAAATGAATACTTAAAACTTCAAAGCCTGTTTGAAGATGTAACTTTTCAGTTAAATTATCTGTCAAAACTTTGTACTCCTAATACATTGTTTCCATATTATCAAAAAAAAAAAATTTTACTCACCAACGCAAGTTTTATATTTATTTAAACCTCTAGTTTAAAAAAATTGTTAGAATAGTTAAGAAGGAAACCATAAAAAAAATCACATACACAAAGAAATTATTAATTTATTAAGTTTTCTGTACTTATCCAAGTAGGCTTTTTAAAGCCCAACCATCGTACATAAAGCTTATCATTTTTCCGTTTTAATATTTTTTCTACAAGATATACATCTTTATATTTAGTTTTCTGCAGTTCTTGGGTATAAAATGCTCCTTGAATAGGCTGTCCTGTCAAATCTTCCAACAAGTAAGTATATGGAATAGTCTCACGAACATTTTTAATTTTAAATATTTCAGTACTCCAATTGGGTTTATATCCTCTGCTAAATAGAGTTCTTCTTTTCGAAATTCGTACATAGTCACCTTTATTAAATCGCTGTTTATCTTTTCGTTTTACTTTGGAAGAGTAAACATTAGCTAGTAAGAATTCTTCGTTATCAGAATTTACTTCTGATGGTGTCATACCCACCGTACGGTGTACTTTGTTGTTGTAGCTATTTATGAGATCTGATAAATGTTTTGTATAATTGTAGTTACCTTGAAGACTAAACAATCGATACATCATAGATTTAAAGGTTCTATTAAATCTTTCAACAATTGAACTTTTAATTTGGCTGTAAGTACTGTAATGATTTATGTTGTGCTTTTTCATGAGCTTCTTGTAGGAAACATTGTAGAATTCTTTTCCATTATCAGTCTGAATATTTTTTGGTACTCTTCCAGCTGAATTAAAAATACTTTCCATAGCTTGAGTGATATCTTGAGCGCCTTTGGATTTAACAGGTTTCACCCAGGCGTATTTTGAAAAACAATCGATCATTGCTAATATGTATTTGTAACCATTATTTTGGCGAGCATATGGTATCATTTCCATTAAATCAGCCTGCCATAAGTCATCAACACCTTTGAGCAATGTACGTCTTCGAGGGTAGCGTGAACGTGCTGGCCTATGAAGTTCAGCAACTACAGCCTCCTTGAAGGACATAGTTTTTGGTACTTTATCCTTTACAGAATCTCTCACATCTGATCTTTATTTCTAAAGATTAAATCTTATATTTAACCACAACCCTTGAAAACTTAATCGAAAATTGTTTTAAGTTGATGGGCTGTTAAAGGAATATTCGGATTCAATGCACTCAGTCTGTTTTTTATTGTTTCAAATAAACGATTTACATAATTCTGAGTCACTAGTTTTCTAGCCTGATCATATGTTTGAAAAAGATAATTTTTTGTTATGAAATGTTCATCTAGATAGTTCTGAAGGTACAACTTGCTTACCAAATCTAATTGATCTATATAACTTTCCAAGTAGGTTTTAGTAATAAATTCATTTTTTGTAGTAACATACTTTTCCAGATATCTCTTATTTACAGCATCGGAACCACTTAAAGGATCACTCACTCCCACTAAACGTTTATTTTCAAAATCAATATAATCACCATCTTCATCATCACTTGCATGAAATACTTTCTTGATTTGGGGTAATGATCTACCAAACTTGTCAACAGGCATGTTATTCTGTGGTGGTTAAGCTAGCAATGAACAATTCCCCATACCTTACAAGTTTAATAAATAATATTAGCCTCTCTCAGCTCTTCAATTACGGATTGAATTTCATTTTCATGTCCTGTATGACCTGCACTGGTTGAAGCATATAGTAGCCTAAGTCGATCTACCAGTTCGTTGGGCTCATCCCAATATTCATAAATACTTTGACCTTCCCACATGCCTTTACCAATTGTTTCCCTCGATCTTAGCGGGTATTCACCAGGTCTTGTTGCAATCAAAGTCAGAGGTGTTTGTCTGTTTGAAGCAGTTGCTGGTGGAGTATACCTAGTTTGTATTGAAATTTGTTCCGGTGATTTGGAGGGGGGCTTGAAAAGAGGAGCGATGATATTTCTGTATTTCCATCCTCTGCTGGAACTCATTCCTTTTTCTTCACTAAACTGTCGCTTATGCGCATTACTTCTAATTAAAATGTCTTTATAACTGTCTAAATCATTTTCTGAATATTGTGTCGGTTGTTTTAAAAATAACAATTGTAACAAACCTGGTGTACCTTCATACCATTTTCCATTTACATTAATATCATCACCAGCTATGGTTACCTGAGCATTTCCAATGGTCATCCCACCTTTTGGTAGGATTCTAATTCCATATCTATCATCAAAATCTCTAGGATCGGCACTAATTATTTTCAGTAAATATGGTTCTATTAAAGAGCCAATATCTTCTTCCCCCCTTAAAGTTTTCTCCAATTCCTGTTTATCAATTTTTCTTACGTACTCTAAAGGAGTGATCTCTTCTACATTTTCAAACGTTTCTTCTTGTTTTATTGGGGCAGTATACCTTTTCAGGTGCACAGGAGTAGAAGCTTTAATTGGTGAGTGTAAAGGTTCTTTAGGTAGAGATTCTGTTTCTGTTGAAACATCTTTAGTAGAAGGTTTAACCAGTGATTCCATTGCAGTTGAACCCTCCTTTTTCACTTTCAGAGGTAGATAATCTTGTTTTACCCGTTTTCCCTGTTGAATCAGCTCTTGTAATGGTTCTGTTATAGGTTTCAAACTCTTTTCTAGTTCTTCCTGAGATGATTGAAGTCCACGCTTCATACTTTTGAATTTGTTGCGTAAAAAATTTAGAAATTTCAATAAGTTGTTTAGTAACCTTGGGATCCATAACGGAATGAGAAAACTATTCTACTACCAACTTATATATAGATAAATGTGTCCAAACCCTTCCGAAACCTACCATTGTTAGAATCTCTTGTTTTGTCCAGAGTTATAAATCCATGCGGTTCCTCCCAGCATATATAACACATTTGTTTAAATTTATCAAATGGTACGTTGGGAGAACATATATGATCACTGTAAACATGTTTTAAATTTAAATCATCCTGTTTGAACAATAAGATAAAGTTGGCGTTGTCACGAATAAGATGTTTAGGGATCCTGGCATAACTTTGGCAAAGATAGAAGCAGTCAATGTTCTTGTGACGGCCCATACTAAAATATTTCCTAATATTTTCTTGCTCATCCATTGAAATATCATCAAATGCTATGATAGAGTTTGGTTCTGCGTTATCAGGAGTAATTATTTGTTGAGTGGTGTTTACTGTATGGAATCCTATTTCTGGAACTAGTTTAAAAATCTCTTCTAAATATAAATATTTCTCTTGTTGAAGCGACTGACTGCATATGTATATGTGTGTGAATTTGAGCCCATTTGGTTGTAAAAGCAAACAAGCCATAAGATTGGTTTTACCAGAACCTGAACTTCCGCAAATAAGTGCTCGGATATTATCAGGCAGTAATGCTCCATGACGATTAATTTTCACATGGTCACCAATTGAATTATTCAGGAGATTGCAGATAGGTAAACTTTCGTTTTGCTTCTCTAAACGCATATTGAACATGTTTGGTAAGGGGGTGTGATATATATAAGTTAAGAGAACAATGCTGCAATACTGCTGACTATATTGTAAAGTAAGCAAACTAACACAGCAATCCATATACTGTATTCTTTCTCTGTATTATTCATTAAGAAAAGTTATATAAAGCAATAATTTTTACTCTCATTATTATTGTGTGTCAACCTGTAGTACGAGTTGTGTCGATTTGAAATAAAACTCCTTTTTTTTTAAAAAAATAAGTTTTCATTACAAAACTTATAACTGGCGCAGTCGGTAGGACCTCTCCGGAGTATTCTGCAAAATTTTTACAAATATTTCGAATTTTTATTCGTTCACCGGAGCAAGGACATTCAACCAACAACCAAGAGACTATCGCAGTCAACTGGGAGAACCAGTACTACAGGAACCACATAATCCCCTTCACAGAGTAGGCAGAGCCAGTACCGAAGGGTTAACAACAACGACAGCAGTATCCACTACCACAAGTCATCGCAAGCATCAGGGCACATGAAGCGTACTGTGAGTGGACTCTAAACTTGAATATTATCCAAAAATAAAAATTATTTAATTAATTAAAAAAAATAAAGAAAAAAAATATCAATTTATTTATTATTCCAAGAAATTTCTTGTTTGAACAAAAAGTTATATAATTTAATCAATTAAAATAACAATTTATACTATTTGTCTAACAAAATTAATTTAACCAAGAATATTACTTAATCTATTCAATTACTAATTAATTAGAATACTACCTAATTTTAAGAATACTATTTAATAAACTAATCTTAAAAAAAAAAGAAAAAAAGTCTACTACAGAGATTCCAAAATTAGACAAAACTTACATTAATATCATACCAGAATTCAATGGAAATGCCACAAGCCTGAAAGACTTTATTGAGGTATGTGAAGAAATAATTACCCTTTTTGCCGTCGAAACACCCCCCGATCATACACAAAATAAATTATTACTCAGAATAATCTTATCTAAAATTGTTTCCCCCGCTAAAGAGCAAATTAGCTCCTCATTTATTAATACCGAAAACGGACATTACGAATTCCTAAGGATGCCGTTCGGGCTGAAGACGACCCCGAACAGCTTCCAAAGGGTTATGGATTCCATTTCACGAGGGATACAGAACGAACTATGCCTAGTATACTTGGACGACATAATAGTATTTAGCACTAGCCTACAGGAACACATACATAGACTACGTGAAGTATTTGAGAGACTGAGAAGAGCACAATTCAAAATACAGCTAGACAAAACCGAATTCCTCAGGAAAGAAGTTGCCTATTTAGGACATGTTGTCACCCCAGACGGAATTAAACCAAAAAAAGACAAAATTAAGGCCATAGAGAACTATCCACTACCTAAGACTACGAAACAAATAAAGGCATTCCTAGGACTGTTAGGCTACTACAGACGTTTTATCAAAGACTTTGCACAAATCACCAAACCAATGACCAAATTACTAAAGAAAGGCGCAACAATCAACTGCAATGACCCAGAATACATCAACTGTTTCAATACCTGTAAAACACTACTAACAAACGAACCAATACTTAAATACCCAGACTTTTCAAAAGAATTTATACTCACTACCGACGCAAGTAATTTTGCTCTAGGAGCAGTACTTAGTCAGAAAACACAAATCCAAGACCTACCCATCGCTTTTGCGAGCAGAACACTAAACGAATCTGAATGCAACCTAGCCACAATAGAAAAAGAATTGCTAGCCATTGTTTGGGTGACAAAATATTTTAGGCCATACTTATTCGGCAGAAAATTTAAAATATACTCTGATCATAGACCGTTACAATGGTTATTTTCATTAAAAGAACCGAACTCAAAACTCTTACGCTGGCGACTCAAACTTGAAGAATTTGACTACGAAATCATTTACAAAAAAGGTTCCGAAAATATAGTAGCAGACGCCCTCTCCCGAATTGAACTACATGCCAATGAGACACAACCCATCGACGACAGACAAAAAGAAATTAATGACGTAATAAACGAAGTCATGGACGAATATAATAGAACCAGCCAAAATAACCTCACCGAATCTGTAGCTGTTAACGTAGAAGAAAACGACGGATGCGACAATACAGCACACTCCAACGCAAGAAGTAATACCGACATTAACATCCCAATAATAGACGGACCCGTGAACCACGGTAGTAACCAAATAATTATCTCCGAAGTAGAACACAGCCCAGCCGAACCAATTACCTTAAACCTATTCAATAACAAACAAAGACTCATCATCCAAATCTCCATTAACAATTTCGAAACAGAACTAATTAAATTTATTAGAGAGAAAGTAATCCCCAAAACCAGATATTGCCTATACTTCGAAACTGACACATATGAAAAATTCTGTACTATTTTATTTAAACACTTTAGAAACTCCGAAATCAACTTCGTACGTTATACACAAAAACTTAGAGACGTAATAGAAGAGGACGAAATGAAAGAAATAATCGAAAAATACCACATTAGTAAAACCAATCACCGCGGGACCAACGAGCCTTACACACGAATAAAAAACCTTTATTACTGGCCAAATCAAAAAGAATCTATACAATCTTACATCAACCAATGCGAAACATGCCTAGTAACAAAATACGAACGAAGACCATTAAGACTCGAATACAATATCACTCCTACACCCACAAAACCCTTGGAAACTCTACACATTGACACTATAACTCTAGACAACAAAAAATTCCTAACATTAATATGTCCTTTTAGTAAATATGCTCAAGCATACGCCTTAAAATCGAGCCAAGGAATCGAAATAGTTAACAAATTAATAAAATATTTCAGTCATCACAACATCCCTAAACAAATTATTACAGACAATGGCCTCGAATTCAATAACTCACTAGTAAAAGAATTACTTAACTTACATAAGATACAAGTACACTTCATCTCAACGCAACACCCAGAATCTAATGGATCAATTGAAAGATTTCACTCCACCCTAATCGAACACATTAGACTATTTAACAATCAAGATGAATACAAAAAAGAATCAATCGAAAACAAAGTCAAGTATGCAATCATTGCTTACAACACTATACACACTGTGACTAAATTAAAACCCTTTGAAATACTATATGGTAACCTAGACAACGATTCACCCTTCAATATAAACTTAGAATTACAGTTAATTAACAATTACATAGACAAACACAAGGACAAACTAAAACTGTTATACAGAAACGTAAACGAAAGGAACATTAAGGCTAAAGAAAATACCATCGGGAAACTGAACAGAACTAGGACCGATAAACCTACAAGAACTAGCGAATTACCAAAAAAGGTGTACATAAAAAACAAACAGAAACAAAGTAAACTCAAAAATTTGTACAAACCGGAGAAATTGATAGAAGTAAACGAGAACCTAAAAACAGGCAAGATCGTTCCACAACATTCTAATACTAGGGAAAAGATCCACCTCTCAAACACTCGAAAATTCGGAAAACCAAATTTTCCGTTCGATCCAGGACCCTCTACTTCTACAGATTAACATCGAGACTTGGATCAATGACATAAGCAAGAATAAGCATCAATTATAAAAGGATTGAATTAAATAGTAAAAATTTATAATTTATAATAATGTGTAACAACAGTTCTCCGCCCGGCCACCAGGTTTGCACCAAGTGGACCTTCACTAGGGAGGCACACCCCCACTACACTAGGACTCTCCTACTCCACACTACAGAGGGGAGAACTTTCACCGACTAGACCCGCCTACTGGACACCATCCCTACCACCTCAGAATCGTATATAAAGGGCTACCCAGGGCCAGAATAGTCGAGAAGTACTCAGCGATTAGAACCTTTTCTAATAGTTTTGGCGCTAGCTAGGCAGGCCCTTAACTGGCGCTAGCTAGGCAGGCCCTTAACTGACTTCTCCGAGCATCTGCGCTAGGCAAGAGAGCCAGGCCGTTTGCTCATCCAGCGATCACCGTTTCAGGACATCTGCGCTAGGCAGGAGAGCCAGGCCGTTTGTTCATACAACCATCACCGATATAACATTTGCGCTAGGCAGGAGAGCCAGGCCATTCGTTACCCAACGTATTATTAGTCGTTGTCAAGACTAGATAAGTAGTGTGCGCTAGGCAAGAGGGCCAGGCCACTCTACTCGACGAGCGACGATTGACAATCTGTGTCACTCCCTGAGCGAACAGATTGGTCATAGCAACCATTTACTGTATATATGCTTTTCAGAATATATGTAACATTTTACTAAGTGTGCTTTGACATTTACTGGGTGTATTTTATTTGCAGAATCACGAATCCTAGTTCACCACAAACCCGTGATATTTATTCTGTAGGAACGGATCTTATTATCCTTACTAATAAATCCTAACTGCAAGAAAATCTATTACATATAATAGCACCCCACCAGGGGAGTTGTTATAAAAGAAATGGCGCCCAAACGTGCAGCACGAGCTCTAGAACGACCATCGACGGAGCGACAGCCCAGCCCCGAATTAGGAGACATAAGCATGCAGCTCACCCCAGAGATGTTGCAGCAGCTGATACGAGGCATCAATCAAGACAGGCAGACCCAGCAGTCTGGCCTAATGATTGGGTGTACCGCACGCTACGGAGGAAAACCAGGAGAGGACCTGGATGTCTTCATCTCCGCAGCAGAGACGTACAAGGAAGCAGCCCGAGTGAGTGACAACCACGCATTAGCCGCACTGCCCATGTTACTCACAGACGTTGCAGGAACTTGGTGGCTCGGAGAAAAGGAAACCACCACAACATGGCCTGACGCCATACAGCAGCTGAGGCGAACTTCTGGACCTAGGAAGTCCAACGATCAGCTGTACCGAGAGTTTTTCAACACGCCGCAGGACAACAAGATCAGCACGGACCAGTTTGTCTGCAGCAAGCGAGCAATACTTGCTCAAATCACCCCGGCTCTGGACATCCATGTTCAGCTGGACATGACCTATGCGGTACTCCATCCCAGGTTAAGGACCCGCATCAGGAGGGAAACTGTCGATACCTTCTGGGCACTCGTGCAAGAGGCCAGACGTATCGAGCAGTATGAGGACCCAGCACCAGCAGCAAAGAAGCCGAACGAGAGGACAGTTGCACTACCAGGTGTGACTACTGTGGCATCAGAGGCCACTATCAGAAGGACTGCAGGAAGGCAAAGGCAGCCCACCCGCACAAGCAGCAGCCTACAGCACAGGCGGCTTACAGTTGTTTTGGTTGCAACAGACCGGGAGTATACAGGAAGAACTGCCCGGACTGCAACCAAACGAAGACGCAGCAAGAAAGAACAGGCTCTTTCTGTGCTGCTCACATACAGATCCGCACCCGGCAGAGGCCAGCACTCAGCTTTGCCGTATGGAACCTAGAGGGCACTGGCTTTGTGGACACAGGAGCCAAGACCAGTATAGGCAGCCACCAGCTGCAGACCCTGCTAGAAGAACGAGGACATCCCCTCACCCTGACAACTGCTACAGTGACGCTAGCAGAGGGAGAAGAAACAACGCAGCAGGTTGCACAGACGCAACTGCCAGTCAAACTGAAGGGAAGGACGATCCCGACCAGTTTCATATTCTTCCCGGGAGCCCGGAATACTCAGACGCTGCTCGGAATAGACTTCATTGAAGACGCTGGACTTATATTGGATTTTGGAAAACACAGGTGGAGGTTTCATGACAACCCCACACCTTATCCATTCACCAGAAAGGACAAGCCAGCACCACCACAGTTACAGATGGACACTGTGACTATGACACCGCAGCCAGCACTACTCAGCCCACTGCCGCTGACTCCAGTGAAAGGAGACACACGAGTTCATAGAGAAACTCAGAACACGGTTGTGAAGGTACCACAACCCACATCAGGAAGGATCAGCCCACCGCCGCTGACTCCAGGAACAGAAGACACACGAGTTTATGGAACAACTCAGGAAGCAATTGTGCAGACGCCACAATTCAGGACAACAATGGTCAGCCCGCTACCACCCACACCAGCAAGAACGCTAGTAGAGATGGAAGCTACCGAAGAGGCCATACTCGGAGGCTATGGACCCTCACCACCGGTACAACAGGACACCACCAGGGGTAGTTGGATAATACACCGTTGCGAGCCCGCCGAAAGGACTCCCCATACGCTCACCAGGCATAGCCATCTAGACTTCCATAGGGTATGGACGGATACACCCTATGGCCATCGGAGGAGCAACTATAGCTTTTCACCATAGACGTGGAGCTTAGAAGAAACGAAGGCACCCGGCTCACCCGAGCACAACAGGAGCAGGCTAATGAGATACTTGCTGCCCACGAGGACTTGTTTGGAGTTCCTACAGAGCCTACGCCACACGCAGAACATAGAATAGACACCGGAGAGGCATCGCCTGTAGCAGCACCGCCATACCGGCTATCACCTAGCAGACGTCACATCTTGGAACAGGAGATTTCCCAGATGCTGGACGGACGGATCATCGAGGCCTGCGACAGTGAATGGACCTCACCTGTCGTCATGGTACCCAAGAAGGACAACACGTATAGAATATGCATTGACTACAGGAAGTTGAATGCAGTCACCAAAGCAGGTCATTATCCACTGCCACGGATAGATGATATCTTGCACACTGCTAAAGGAACGCAGTATATGAGCACGCTAGACCTCAGAGCAGGGTACTGGCAGATCAAGGTGAAACCAGAGGATCGCGATAAAACCTGTTTCATCACACCGTTTGGAACCTACCGGTTTAACAGAATGCCATTCGGTTTACGCAACGCACAGCCACATTCCAGAGACTTATGGACAAGTTTCGAACTGGACTCAGCTAGTCTACCTAGACGACTTAATAGTGCTCTCACCAGGCTACGAGGAGCATCTATCAGACCTACAAGAGGTATTTCTGCATCTAGAGAAGTACTCAGCGATTAGAGCCTTTTCTAATAGTTTTGGCGCTAGCTAGGCAGGCCCTTAACTGACTTCTCAGAGCATCTGCGCTAGGCAAGAGAGCCAGGCCGTGTGCTCATCCAGCGATCACCGTTTCAGGATATCTGCGCTAGGCAGGAGAGCCAGGCCGTTTGTTCATACAACGATCACCGATATAACATTTGCGCTAGGCAGGAGAGCCAGGCCATTCGTTACCCAACGTATTACTGACAATTTGTGTCACTCTGGGAGTATTTAGATTGGCAGAAGCAACCATTTACTATCATGAATCCTCACCAAAAACCCGTGATATTTATTCTGTAGGAACGGATCTTATTATCCTTACTAATAAATCCTAACTGCCAGAAAATCTATTACATATAATAGCACCCCACCAGGGGAGTTGTTATAAATGGAATAATTTAATAAAATTTATAAAAAATTTATAATAGTAAAAATAATTAAATAATAAAATTGTTTATTTTATGAAATAACTTAGCTAATAAAAAATTTATTGTTCGCTGAATACGAACAAATAGTAATATAAGTAATATAAAACGAGTGCAAATGAAACGTTAACTGAAACGAGTTAATAGAAAATAAAACGTTCGCTGACTACGAACCGTGAGAAAAAATAAAATAAAATAAAACGTTCGCTGAACATGAACCATGGGAAAAAATAAACAGTTCGCTGACAATGAACCCAAGTAAATAAATAAAATCAGCAGACCTAGCTAATAAGACACTTAATGAGATATGTAATAAGATATTTAATAAAACCTAGAGAAATAATATAGAATAAAATAAAATTAAACTCAATAATAATTAATTCTCTAACTAGTTAGAATAAATTAATAAACAATTAGACATTAAGTAAAATTACGGCTTTACATTGTTACAGAATTCTAATCATCTGTCAAAGCCTACAATTCGACAACATTAGTAATTCTAGCGGAACAATTATGATAGGCTTAGGAACTACGAAAATACAAACTTCTGACTACCAAGTCTACTATTACTACCCTCTCCAAGAATTAAAACTTGTATACACTAAGCTGACTGAAAATAAAGAAAACATACTCAAAAATCTAACCTCAAGTCAATCTACTCGATCAATCTCTAATTTCGTAAAATTATTAGAGTACAATTCAATCAAATTAGAAAACAAATATAGACTACTATTTTCTACCAGACATAAAAGAGGACTAATCAACGGATTAGGAGCCATCCTAAAACAAATTACAGGAAACCTAGACTCCAAAGACGGAGATAAATATAACGACCTATTTAAACAAATTGAAGATAACCAACTTAAATTAAACTCACAGAACAAAAACAACCAGCTATACTTCCAAAAAGTCACTGAAGAATTCAACAAACAAATTAGTACTATCAAATCAAACGAAATGATCATTCAAAGTGAAATGATGAGATTCAAACAATTCATAAACAATGAAATTGACCAGGACTCCTATTACCAGACGGTGATTCTACTACAAACATTAATCCAAAATACAATCGCTATCACCACACCTAGAAGAATTAGAAACATCCTTAACTTTCTGCAGCATTAACACACTGCACACTTCTATAATACACCCTAGCATCCTCTTAGAACTGATAAACATACTTACTCAAGGGTCAACCCTCAAACTAGAAAATAATTGGGACCTAAACAAATTAATAACTCCCCACTGTAGACTAACTGAAGAAAAAATCATCTTCATACTAGACATCCCTAACTTTGAGACCAAAACTTATAATCCATACCAAATATCCTTTCTACCTATATTTATATCCAATGAATTCTTGATGATAAATAGGAATAAGATTATAATCACTAAGGATAATGATAAAAATTTTTAAGGTAACAAATTGTGTAAATTGTCAAACAATTCATTATTGTAAGCAGATGTTCAAATTAGAAGACACTTGTCTTAAGGATATTGTAAACAATATAGGTGTTAAAAATTGTGAATACCATAAGACAGATGTACATTTTATGGTCTATCAAATAGAAAACAGCAATACTCTAATAATTGTTAATCCTGATGAAAGAAATGTAAATGTAAAATGTAATCACGAATTATTCAATTTAAAAAAGAAAGGCATTTTTAAAGTCAAAAATGACAATTGTATAATTAATAATAAACTATTTCAAAACCAATCTTTGGGAAGAGAAATTGTCATGGAATACAGTTACAATCTAGAAAAATTAGAACTTAACAATCTAACAAAATTGCACTCAACGACCTACAAGATATAAAAATTTTACCCGCTAAATTAGAAGAAATTCGAACTAACAATCATAATCATGTTAACTCTCCTTTTGGCTACTTCAATCTTATAATTTTGTACATTACTTTGATTGCTGTAATATATTTTATAATTAAAAATCCTTGTAAAAAATATTGTAGGAAAAATGAACCAACTCCCGAAAGCGGAAATTGCCCACCGCAAATTTCCCTCTAGGAGGGGAGGAGTTAAGAGAACAATACTGCAATACTGCTGACTATATTGTAAAGTAAGCAAACTAACACAGCAATCCATATACTGTATTCTTTCTCTGTATTATTCATTAAGAAAAGTTATATAAAGCAATAATTTTTACTCTCATTATTATTGTGTGTCAACCTGTAGTTCGAGTTGTGTCGATTTGAAATAAAATTCCTTTTTTTAAAAAAAAATAAGTTTTCATTACAAAACTTATAACTTATATATATATAGTTTCAGATCCCACTAATGCCATCATTATGAGAAGAAAAACTGTTGGAAGAGGTCTTATAAATTCAGTGATTAACAAACTTCCTTTTGGAGTGCACATACCCGGTTATAGATTTTGCGGTCCAGGAACTAAATTACAAGAAAGATTAAAACGAGGTGATAGAGGCGTTAATCCTTTGGACGAAGCCTGTAGGGAGCACGACATTGCATACTCTCAACACAGAGATCTAGATCACGGCATAAGGCTGACCTTATACTCGCTGATAAAGCTTGGCAAAGAACAAAGGCTAGTGACGCATCTTTTGGTGAGAAGGCATCAGCCTGGGCAGTTACAAACGCAATGAAAGCTAAAGTGAAATTGGGTGGTGGGGGGAAAAAGGTAAAAAAAACTATTAAAGATGTTATAAAAGCAGCACGTGTGACTTCACCTTTATCGATTAGTGGTGCATCAAAGAAGGCTCTAAGAAAGGCAAAAATGTATTTAAAAAATTCAAAACCATCGAAAATACCGAGAGTTTTACCAATACCAAGAACTGGTGGAATTCTTCCGTTTATAGTCCCATTATTTGCGGGATTATCTGCATTAGGAAGTTTAGCTGGTGGAGCATCAGCAATAGCAAAGGCAGTAAAGGACACCCAAGTTGCAAGGGATCAGTTAGAAGAAATGAGAAGACATAATAGAAAAATGGAAGAGCAGCAAATTGGTCAAGGATTTTATCTTAAACCATATAAAAAAGGATATGGCCTTTACATTACACTGACTACTTCCTAACAGAGTACTCAAAAACATAGAATTGATGAAATATGCTAAAAATGTTCCACACTTTAGGGGTGTATATATGCGTGACACGCTACCAAAATTTCCTAAAGCTGAAGAATGTGCTGTTGTAAATCTAGATTCAGCGTACAATGTTGGAACTCACTGGGTAGCGTATATTAAAAAAGGTAATCAGGTTATGTATTTTGATCCATTTGGGAATCTTAGACCACCATTAGAAATATTAAGTTATTTTAACAACTGTGAAATCATGTACAATCGTGAGAGATATCAAGATTGGAATACGCCTTACTGTGGACATTTATGTTTAGAATTTCTCTATAATAATGCATAACAAAGATTGCGGACATTAGTCATGTCTTACACTTTTACCTTAACAGGTACATCCAGCATCCTTAGCGCTGATATATTTCCACCAATTAGTTTACTGGACGGAGCTGACTATAAGATTGGCTTACTTAGCTTCCAATCTTATAACTCAATTCCAAATATTATTGAAAATGTAAACAATAAATTTTATTATGGTGACAGAGTGATTAGTATTCCTCCTGGGAACTATGAGGTTTAAGCTATAGCAGATTACCTAAAAAGAAACATGGAATCACCTGATTCAATTAAAATGAAAGGAAATGTTAATACTTTGAAAATTGAGTTCAAGTGTACACAACCTGTTGATTTCAACAAAGAGTATTCAATTGGTCCTTTACTAGGATTTACTCAACATAAAATGTTGGAGGCAAACATTACTCATAAATCAGATGAGCTTGTAAAAATTCATGGTGTAAATACAATTGCTGTAAATTGCAATATAGCTGCAGGTTCATATAGAAATGGCAAACCTGGTCATACGGTATATGAGTTTTCTCCTACAGTCCCACCAGGTTATAAATTGGTACATGAACCTGCACCAGTCATTTATTTTCCAGTCATTGGTGAGAGAATTGATAATATTACGCTGTCTCTTACAGATCAAGATAATAATCTGGTGAACTTTTGTGAAGAAGTAATTACTATTCGATTACATTTGAAGAAAAATGGGTATTGATTTTAAAAGGTATAAAAGCAGCAACACTGGAGTTAAACCATCCAGTATTCAACGTTTCCCCCACAGAGTGTTAACACCTTCAAACGTTTACTTTCTACAACAAATAGGGCTTTTAGTTAAACCACAATGGAAGAAGTATTAAATGTAAGTGATGGGGTGATTTTCGAAGAGAGGATAACCAACTATGAATATCACACACACCAACCTTATACACAATCGCTGAACAATTCGGATGAGATAATTATTTCAGTACAACAACAAGACATTTTCACAGTTCCATCAAAGAGTTTTCTTTATATTCAAGGAAAAGTAGAAAAAGAAGAATCTTCCGCAAGTTTAGATGTGAGATTAGTGAGGAATGCTTTTATGTTTCTCTTTGTTGAAATCAAATATCAGTTAAATGGAGTTTTAGTTGACCACGTCCGTAACCCAGGAATTGTCAGCACCCTTAAAGGTTACGTATCTTTCAACAGTGATAAAGTAAAGCATTGGAAATTGCCGGTTGGATGCCTCCTAATACAGATGTCAAGCTTATTGATGATGATGGTAATTTCGATTGCTGCATTCCACTAGACACAGTTATGGGCTTCTTTGAAGATTACAATAGAATAATACTACAAGGGAAACATGAATTAATATTGCATAGAAGTAGAAGTGATAATGATTCTATTTTCACCGTTGGAGCAGCAGTTAACGCTTCTGTTAAACTTAAATCCGTGCAATGGAGAATCCCATATGTAAAAATGTCTGATCAACAAAAACTGAAGTTCTTGAATGTTATCAATAAGGGGAAGACCATACACATGGCATTTCGATCATGAGATCTTATCGAATATCCAACCCTACCTGCTACAACTAAGCATACATGGACATTGAAATCTACAACAAATTTGGAAAAACCCCGTTATGTGATTATTGCATTTCAAACCAACAGATCTAGCATAACAAACTAGCAGATCCATCAATTTTCGATCAAAACAACATTACTAATGTTAAACTACACCTAAATTCAGAGATCTATCCTTATGACGACTTAAATGTAAATTTTTCCAAGAATTATTTCAGTTTCCTGTATTATATGTATCAAAATTTTCAACATAGTTACTATGGAAAAGCAAACCAACCTCTTATGTCTAAAAATCATTTTAAAGATTATGCACCTATTATTGTAATAGACTGTTCTCGTCAATCGGAAGCCATAAGATCATCTTCTGTTGACATTAGGTTAGAGATAGAATGTACTGAAGCTTTCAAGGCTAATACCACAGCATATGCCTTAATTTTACATGACAGCCTCGTGGAATATAACCCTTTATCTGGCATCGTCAGAAGAATATAATTGGTGATGTGGTGGGGTGGAGTGATATAAATTAAAGTATTGTAAAGGAGATATTTACAGTCCATCATGTGGCTGTAGTGATAGATATACAAGGCTATCAAAGTGTTGATCACACATTTATCGTAAAGGAGCTGGCAATTGTTGACTTTAATGATATAGAGAAGCACTGGATATTCAAACCCCCATCTTATGGAAATCCAGACTCATCACCCAATAGATGGGTATACAGAAACCTTCATGGAATCGGATGGGAAGCTGGTGATATTGACTATTCTGAATTTGATGGTATTTTGAAGACTGCAACCGTCAATTATACTTACCTATTTGCAAAAGGAGATGAAAAATGTAAATTCTTGGGTAATATAATTGGAAAGACTGTGTTTAATCTTCAAGATTTTGGCTGCCCCAGTATAAAACATCTATCTCTATATCATCACTTCAACTATTGTAACTATCACGCTGATTCTAAATACAATTGTGCTCTACAGTTTGGTCGAATGTTAGCTAATTGGATGCTTCAGAACTCTTCCAGGTAGATTTTATCAACGCTAGCATTAGGGGGAATACTTTTAGAACCTCCTATAAACTACCACTGAGCCCGGAGTTGCTGGCTTTTAATGGGTTTATCCAAATAAGAAATAAATGTCTTCAGTGTGTGTACTGTGGAATGATACTTTTAGAAGAAGTAATAAAAGAATGTCCTTGTAAATTACATTATGATAACTACTTGGTGTAAAAAACATGGAATTAAATAAAACTCTTTTTTAAATTATTTCTTGTATTATTATTTCTCCTAAAACCAGATATATAGATCAATAATTAAGGCACAATTATTATTTTTAAAGTTTTATATTTCTACTTAATGAGTGGGGGTAAAATTTTTATACATATTAGTAAAGAACATAATTTTTATTTTTTTAATTATTACAATATAATAATATAAGGGTGAATTAATATTTTATTAATATGATTACAAGCATTACATATAAAACAGAAAAGGGTATATAGAAATTATTTTCTATACATTATTAGCTCAAAACTGAAATACATGTCATCAATATCAGACAAATAAATTATTACATAATCATAGATAGTTACATTAGCTGTTTCTATTCATTTAAAAAATGTCCCAGAGCCCGAGTATTAATTGAATCAAATATACCTTTTATTATCTAGAGGACATAAACTTACTTTATTCTGTTGTACAGTCATCATGACGTGCTGCTTACTTCTAAACATAACCATTGAATGCCTAATTGCTTCGTTTGTCAGTAAGCAAGCAACATAATCATCAAATGTTATGGAATGTTTTAGAACAGGTTTTTTTACCCCTTTTGCCTTTTTTATTATTTTGGAACCTCCCAGTCGTAGCGAATACATTTTCGGGCGGAGTCCAATAAACTCTGTTATTATTCCCCCTGCGGCTTCATCCTTAAATTTACCTACAGCTGCTTTATTCTTTTGTAATTCAGTAATGATATCACATGATGCCATATTGAATTCCTGACATAAGATTTGGATCAATGGGTGGCCTGATGAGGGATAGTTGGACAAATCTAAATAATTTCGCATCCGCAGTAAATCATTAAATAAATTATCTGTTTTAATTAGATAAATGAATGAATCAGTGTCCATATAACACAACTGCAACCTATCAGCCCCAAAATATGGACGCATCACATTATAATGGTACCAGTATAAATGTAATTTTGATAATTCCAAAACGCAAAGACCTGTGTAAATAGGTTTATTAAACAGAATGCTATTCTTGGCTAAATGTATAGCTGCCAGAGATTTGTTATATATAACATAATCTAGACAGTCAGGTCGAGCTGTTAATTTTTCTAACTTCAATGGATTTGACACAAGTTTGATAGAAATTCTATTACGCACATTTTCCATAGTTTTACCAAAAACTGAATTATTAAACAATTTGTATAAGTCCTTTTCAAATTGATTTGTAGCTTTCTTACGCAGTTCGGTGTTATGCTGTATATATGGTGCTAACCATGCCGACTGTTTGAATTGCAAAACTTTATTGATTCGTATTAATTTTAAACCATGTGCTAAAGCCTGTTTTAATATCATGTAATGACATACATAGTTTTTGCGAGGTCTAAAGTGTGGTATTAATTTAGTTTCACCTTCTACTGAAATATTTTCAGCTAAGAATGGCAAATCATTATGACTGTTATGGAGTTCAGGTGGATACTCGATATCAACGTCTAATATATATCCAGTTTCATCACATTCTCCTAAACAATCCAGATTCAAACTGCCCGGTTCAACCCATTTGAAATCACCATAAGGGAGGAAGTTATTCATTGCAAAACCGTATAGATTGTTGCAATCTTGGTATGCTATAAAAGTGGATGGTAACGAAGGATTATAATCATCCATGAAATGATTATTAGCCTCGGCAAATCTGCGTGATACCTGACAGATTCCACCCCTTACCCCTCTCTCTATCATCAAAATTTGATCATATTCAGTGAGGAGCTCTAATTTACACTGAGTTAGCCGCAACATTGCATCCCAAGACAAACCTGGTAAAGTGAAATAATAAGCGGGGTCAAGTTTATGAGATCCAATAGTTACCGTTCTAAAATGTTCAAATATGTCGGAGAAGAATATAGTACATCAATTTTCAAATATAAATCACTATATTCTCCTAGAGTTTTGCATGAAAATGCATCCCAAACGTTGAGGGCGTGTTGATAATCGTCTTCACTTATATCCTCCCCCTTAACGCTACTATAAAACATTTCTTTGGAGGGTAATGAACTATCCTCCTAGCCTGTCCCAACATGAAATATACTCGTAGGGGAATACACCTTTCCTAGTTACCAGATGCATCACATCCGGACTGAAGAATTTTGACGTTTCTGTTAAATTTGCAAGATTTTTCACTAAATTGTCCAAACTGGAGGCCATAAATCGAAATGTGTCTACAAACCTTAACTTCATGTTTTCACTAATACTTTTTGTAAAAGAGATATACCGCTCCCCTGAAGTGGGGATAACGAATATCTCTTTATCATCATAACCCAATTGGGTAATTAAGAAATGTGCGTCATAACCACTAAGATTGTGACAGAATACTGGTACAAAATTTAGTTTTTTACACAGCAAATTACATTTATTATGTGCTGGGCCTCTATAAGCGCCTGAAATGTGTGAATGATCTTTTACCTTTCCATTTTCATCAGTAAAAAATCTATCACACATGTAACAAGTATTGGCGCAGTTGAAATTTTCTTCTTCTTCAGGGGTTAGGGGTTTCATAGCTATGTTAATGTTGTACAGATCCTCCACAGCTTCTGCAATGCTCTTTAAGTATAGAATGCATTTTTTAGCTGCATCAGGCCCTCTGTATATAAATGGTTCTTTAGGAAGACTATGGTCAATTATATCTAATTCATCACTTATTTTTATGTACAAGCCGAAACTCATTGGAGTGTGTAGGTGAGTATTTATAGTGAATGAATCATCGGGGTTTGGGCTACAAGTGCTCACTGGTTCCAATATACTTTCAAAATCTAAGTAAATTACGACGGGGACCCTCTGTATGTACCCGCCATGTTCAAATTCAATAAATGTTTTTTTTGTTGGTAACTCAACTCTCGTAGGTTTGTGTGCGCAACAGAATAATTTATGGTTTTGGTACCGAGATTCTCCATTATAACGTTCATCAAAATGGGTGAAACATCTTTTACATATATATTTTGATGATTTACGTTTGGATATTTGCTTACTGACAAGTCTATTAAAATTTTTTATATAAACATAGTGGTAATTGTTATTTGAATATAGTAGTAACAGATCGCGATGGTCATCTAATTCTCTATAAACCACTTTTAGAGGATACACGTCATTGTTATCATCCAGTCCAAATATATTGATGGAAATATTATTAACGTATTCAAATTTGTCAACATCTTTAAGAGAGGTCGGGAAATTTACACACGAAAAATTATATTTATTTTCCAATGATTTGTATTTATTTGGTCGTTCTGAATTTTTTCCATCAATAAATTTGGCGAGTATGGCATACACAAAACATTTATTATCAAAATTTTTTATATTTATACATGCCTTTTTGCTTTCAATACACCTAGGCAAAGGTAAATATGTTGAAGCTTTTAAAGGGTTGTGTTTGCTTACCCTCACTCTTAGCCCATCCACTGAAACCAGTGACCAGCCACTCTTGGTCATAGCCGCTTCTTCTAGTTCTTTCTTTAATTTGGCAAAGGCTGCATCTAGAAAGCTGTTGACATCATCAGCTAGGTAGACTGCTTTGTTAGTTGTTTTCAAGGCCTTTTCCATTTTTTCTCCATGTACATTTTCAAAAGTGCAGTCCACCCACAGATTAAATTTTATGGATGAGTGAGTCACCACACTTTGATGAATGATGTCTAGAATTTTGGAACGTACACTTTCTAAAAATATTGGAAGATCCATACAACTTGGTGAGCGTACAAAATATGATGCAAGTCGTCCCTGAAAAGCTGTCTCATACGGGGTTATATTATTCAACCTTGTGGATAATGCCAAGAGCTCCTTCCTGGAAGGTTCCCCTAATCTTACTCCACAGACAGCTTCATGTAAACGGCCATTGTGTATATCGGGTTGTATACATTGACAATGCCTACACCTAAGAAGAAAACAAATTAATAATACTTAAATAATTACAACTTCATATATAAATATATATATATATACTTACAGGTAGCATCCTCGAGCTGTACACTTCTTATGAATTTGAAGATCTTTTTTATAAAAATATGTTTTTCCGCAAGTGCATCCATATTTTGTACGCTCACCATGGTTTAAGGCTCCATGTATTTTGAATTGATGTGAACAATTGTTTTGTTCTCTGTGAAGATTTTTATTTTTTCGTTCTATTACTTTGTGCTCTTTAGAGAACACGACACTTCTCCCCGGTAAAAGATCCTCATGAATTACAAGAAATGCACACTCCAAACACAATTTAATTGATTCGTCAAGTGAATGATCTGTGTCATAATTATGGCTTACAGTGGAAAAGGTTGTTGTAATAAAGGATGATTGAATACAGATATACCTATTGTAGGGTACTTCATTAAGTTGACTGCTGAGACTACTATTAAGTACAGGCATACTCGTATTAATTATTTCTTTTATCTACTGAAGCCAATATATAAGATTTTTACAAATGTGGTTTCAAAAAAAAATGATTTTTTAAGGGGTAAAAAATGAAATAAATAAATTAAAAAAAACCTCTAGTTACTGGTTAAAAAACAATTCAACAATTACAGTTAATGAAATTCTAAAATAAAGGCGTTATTTGACGCCACACCTTTATATATTAGGACAATTGACTCGCTTTCGTAATTTTCTATCATTTCTTTGTCTATACAATCTGAATATTTCTTAGGGAGGAAACAATTAAATTTGCAACCTTCGTCAACCAATGTTAAAATATACGTTTTACCATATCTGGTTTCTAGTAGTTGAAATTTATCAATCGGGTAATGTTTTAATTTTGTTAGCTCTTTTATTGATTTAGTACCTTCATGAGTAACTGAATTTAAAGCTGCTTTCAACTTGTTCATCTATGAGGGAGTAAGAAAAAAAAAGGTAAATTTTACCAAAAAAAGAAAAAAAGTAGTTCACAGTATAAATCTAAGGAAGCAACGTACCAAATAAAAGTACTTACTGCGGAAATTGTCGTACAGCTGGAACTAAAATCAGAAGAGTCCTGCTGCTAGGTAAAATTCTAGTATATATACACTTTGAAATACTCCCACCATCACATTTAAATTGTAAAATTAAAAAAAAAATTACCCCAGGATAGTTTCATGCTAAGAAATTCATAAACAGAATTACCATAAAGATGCAGTTTGTTTTTTCCGAAAAAAATGATAATGTTAGTGCAACTTAAATATTTTTTAAAGATAATGGGTAAAACTAGCTAATAAATTAGAAAAAAAACATTGTATCATGACAACATAAATACGAGAGCATTTATTATTGTAAGAATAAGATGCATTTATTGTTTTATTCCTGCTTCAATAGAGGATGGTAAACTTTATATTACATACGTTTCTTACTTTAATTGATATACTTATAGAGAATACAGTCATGTTTGCTACGTAGCTAGTACAAAAAAAAGGATTGCTGGTCATGCAATAAATGTGGAACAGGTGGTCTGTTGAGGACCGTAATAGTAAATATTAAACACAAACGTATGCAATTATATCAAAACTTTAAAAAATTATTTAGATAATAAATTACTCTAGCTTGGCACACAAAGTACATTCACTCAAACGCTAATATATACACATGTATATATATTTGCACATTTGCAATTACTACCAAGTTTTAAAAATCTCAGTCGTAATTTTGTAGTTTTACTGTCACATGATCTGCTTCAAATGGAATCTGGTTATACAATTTAAAATGTTTATTTTAAATATGCAAATCAACTGTTATTTATTTATTTTAATAGACATGATGAACAGACAGCTAGAGAAATAGTGTAAAAAGAAGGAGAGAAACAGAAAAACGACTCAGAGAGAGAGAGCGTTTGAGCGAGAGGGAGTAGAAGAGAGGGGTCCTCTCCTTTTCATAAAACCATTCTACCTACCCCCCTTTCCACCAATCACACATCTTCTTCCTCCTTGGCCGCCATGTAGATAATTTCGATATAAACTTTTGATAATTTTCACTATTTTTACAATATCCATCCAACGATCTGCCATTGTTGTTTCTCCGTCACACTGTGAGCATTAAATGAAATAAAAAAACAATTTTGGTTTGTAATATAGTTGTAAAAGACCATCAGATTTTTAGTGCATAAAGGTTGATGTACAGATATAAAATGTTTATTTTAAATATGCAAATCAACTGTTATTTATTTATTTTAATAAACAGACATGATGTGCAGACAGCTAGAGAAATAGTGTAAAGAGAACCAGAAAAACGACATTTTGCAGAGAGAGAGAGCGTTTGAGCGAGAGGGAGTAGTAGAGAGGGGGTCCTCTCCTTTTGATACAATTATTCTAAGCCCCCCCCATCCCGCCTCTTCTTCCTCCAGAGAGCTAGAGAAGAGAACCAGAAAAACGACTCAGAGAGAGAGAGCGTTTGAAGGAGAGGGGGTAGAAGAGAGGGGTCCTCTCCTTTTCATAAAACCATTCTACCCACCCCCCTTTCCACCAATCACACATCTTCTTCCTCCTTGGCCGCCATGTTTACTGAGCCAAAGGCCTCCTATTTACCCTACTACCAATTTCTCATAGTTCAAGTTTTTAAAATTTTCCTCTAATTTAAATTTCTTAATTGATTCCTAACAATGAACAAGACATTTACTGATTCTGGTTCTTCTACAGATAATGAATCAAAATGCTCAATAAACTCCAAACCATCTACAAGGAAAACATTAACAGGCCACCCATAAATAAAAATATGACTACCCGTTCTCAAGAAACACCTAAAGTAATTTAAAAAAAACCATTAATTTCCTAGTATTCAACACTTAGGATCTAATTCAATGCACAATATAAAAGAAACAGTTGCTTCTGGAGTTATCACTTACAACTCTGGAAGTCCCAGATGAAATGGACACTATATCGTCAAGTTCAATGAAAAACCCGAAATCACCACACATATACATAAAAAATGTTACAAGATACTGCGATCTATGCAAAGTATTTACTGAATTGGAGGACACAATAATGTTACATGCAAAGCCCGAATAACAGACTTAATTATTCATGCAAAAACATTGAGGGGTACCGAAGTATCGTACATTACCTCAGAGAAAAAAAGGAGCAGAATTTCAGACTTGCTAAGTAGAAAGTGAAAAGGCCTACCGTGTAGTGATAAGGCACTTGCACCAGAGTACACCTGCTGATTTATCAAGCAAGAACTGATTGTAATGGGCGTTCTGCCCAGTTATCCACCCAATAACTAAACAAACGCTGGCGCTATTCTTTGTCGACTTGAAACTAAGCCTAATAACGAATAGTATTTGGCCATCGAACAGCTATGCCACACTGAAGTCGAAATTGAAGAACCTCATAAACAGGCGTCATTGTGCAATGTAAAAGATGTCAGAAATATGGCCATACGAAAAGTTACTGTCAGCATCGACCTAAATGCGTTAAATTTGCTGGAGAGCACAAGACTGCAGTAATCTTAACACTACACCGCCAAAATGTGCTCTATACAATAGTGAACATGTTGCTAACTATAAAGGATGCATTGTTTACAAAGAATTACAACGTTCTAGAAAACGAAATCCAATCTACAACCATTCTTTTGCTATCAATAGAAACAACCATGCGAATACCTCCGGCTTGCAATCTACAATTCTTCAAAAGAACATGCTATCATTACCTAAACAGAATAACGTGGCAACAAACACCAGAAATCACCTCAGTTTCCCTATGCCTCGTCAGTCTTCTCTATCTGACATCACCACTGTATTGTACTTCTTCCTCTCAGATTTCAAAAGCCTACTCATCCCCTCATTACCCTCCTCACCACAGTTGTCAACACTTTACTTCCTTGCCTTGCTCCTTAATGCCACTCACACAATTCTCTCTCACCATATTGTTATGGAATGCAAACGGACTGACTAACCATAGACAAGAACTAGTTATTGACGACATAGAACTAGACGAAAGATGAATAGACATTGCTCTCATGAGGGAAACACACTTCACAGGAAGAACACGCTTCTATATCACTGACTACAAAATTTACCGACATCCTGACGGTACTGCCTCATTAGAAATTATTTACCTCACATCCTTATACCAAGTAATGCCATTTACTCCATGCAATCCCCAATTATCTCTCTCCAAAGAGAAGCCCTCCAAACCAAACAATAACCAAAATCAGTTTCTTTCTTTCAGCCTTCAGGCACCCGATTTATTAGCGGTGGTGACTACAAAGCGAAGCATCCTCGCTGGGATAGTCGAGTGTCGAACCCACGAGGCCTTGTCCTTTATAATTCCGTCTCTCAGTCTACCTTCTCCTATATCTCTTCTTCAAAACCAGCTTACTGATCAACTGCTTTAAATAAACGTCCTGACTTACTTGAATTTTTCACCTGTCCTAATATTTCATCATTCCATACTGACATATTCACATTAGACTGACATATTCACAGTCCCGTCATTCTTACATTACTCATTCACCCCAAACGCTCCCCTCAGAAACCTTCGCTATTCAACGGACCAATAGACTGGGATTATTTTAGAGACTTACTTGAAGAGAAAATCAATCTAAAAACTCCTCTCAAAATACCCCAACAACTAGATGATACCTGTACACAGCTTTACAACTGTAATACAACAAAGCGTAAGACAAGCAACATCCAACTGCACAAATACACGAACTGAACGAGTACCGTACAACTTACCCCGCCACATACGAACTCTGATACATACGAAGCGACAAGCGAGATCACTCTGGCAAGGTACAAGGTGTCCTTCCCACGAAAGGCAATTTTATCAACTGACAAGAAAACTGTTAACAGAACTTCCAACATACTGTAATAATCAATATGAGAATGCACAAAATCACTGGCAACTGACGACAATTCACTTTGGACTGCTACTAAACGAATATTAAAATTTCAACAAACATCCTCTCCTCTTCGCTCTGCCGACAATTCCTGGGCCAAATCAGACCAAGAAAAAGCAGAATTATTCGCAAGTCACCTCTCATCTGTCTTCATAGCACATCCTAAACTTACAACACACAACAGAAATTAACAATGAATTTACCACACTTTCACCCCTTTCACTTCCTCCCAACGCATTACTCAAGTCAAACTGATCATACCAATCTCCCCAAGAAAAAAAGCCTCGGTTACGATCTAATTACAGCACAAATCCTTCACCAACTACCTAAAAAAGCAATAATTTTCCTTACTACTATATACAGCTCTATACTAAGAACTGCCTACTATCCTATTCTCTGGAAATTCTCTAAAATTAGATATCAAAACCCAAAAAACCAACTCATCGTTCTTTTTCCTACCGTCCCATTAACTTCCTTCCAATCCTAGGAAAAATATTTGAAGGACTCGTTCTAGCTCGCCTTATAAAATGAACACTGAACAACCAAACCATCAATTCGGTTTCCGCTGCGTCCACTCCACAATCCAGTAAACTCATCGTGCTGTAGATACCATCGCTACTTCGCTTGAACTAAAACTTTTTGTGCCGGAGTATTCTTAAATGTCTCTCAAGCTTTCGACAGAATATGGCATGAAGGACTGAACTCAAGTGCTGTCTGCACACTACTTACTATCTCATTCTAAACTCCTATCTCACCGATCGATTCTTCCAAGTAATTCATGCAATTCTCAATCTTCTATTCATCCCATTCTTGCTAGTGTACCACAAAAAAGTGTTTTAGCTCCCTGCTCTGGACTCTCTGTACATTTGACCTACCTTCACTGAAGACACCTTCGCTGAAGTCACTGAATTCTTTCCACACATACTGATCCTACTCTAGTAGTTCGCTCTCTACAAACTCACCTGAATTCTTTGGAATCTGGTTTCAAAAATGGCAAATAAAAATCAATCCACAGAAATCAAAGTACATAGTCCTTACACTAAAACGAAAAACTCTTGCTCCTGTCTACTTATATAGCTCACCTATTCCCTCAGCAGACCATGTGCGGTACCTTGGACTGTACCTAGAAAAATGACTTACTTGGAATCCCGTCATGAATCGGGTTAGAATAGCCCTACGGTATTCCCTGCCCGTCGTAAGAGGCGACCAAAAGGGACGAGGGATTTCTGGGTACAACTATGGCATGTCTTGGTTTTTCTTGGGTTTTCTTGGCACGTCTTGAAGATTTTATTCTGGAACATGGCCTTCAGGTAATTAACGAGCATCGCCATATTTTACTTTTTCGAGCCATGCTGGCGAGTCGAATATTGACGTCACGCTCATTTCCCCGGCAGCTATGCATTTAAATTGGATTTGGAATATACAGCCTGATTGGTGTTTCAGTGACCAAAGATGCATCGTGTTGGATACACACGGTTATACTAGAAATAGAAGATTAGAAAAGTTAGACCATTTTCTTATTAAAAGAGCTAACTGGAAAAAGTTTGATGACAGCATTAAAAACGAATTTAATGCCTATAAATTGTTAGAATTTCAGAACATGACGGCTCAAGAAAAAGCCAGCTCCCTAACACATACCATTGTTAAGGCAGCTAGTCGCTCAATTCCGCTTAGGCGAAAGATGGCAGGAAGCGTACCATGGTGGTCTGCGAAATTGCAAAAGTTACGAATGGAGGCTAATCAAGCACGTAAGGTATTTCAAAGGCTCAGACGGCGAAGATTCCTGATGAAGTGCTTCAAAACGCCTGGGGCGATCACAGAGCAATGAGAAATACCTTCACTTCGGCAGTTCGGCATGCTAAGGAAAAGTGTTGGCGGGACTTAGTTAGACTCGAAGGGAACTGCTCTCCTTGGGAACTGGTGCATAAAATAACTGTTAAAGTGCCTCAAGAAACAATCTTAGCCTCCGTGCAAGTAAGTGGAGCTGCGAGCTCTTTGAGCTGGGAGGAGACTGTGCACAGATTGTTAGATACATTACTGCCAGATGATAATGAATTGGAAGATACTCCTGCCCAGTCGTCGAAACGAAAACTAAATAGCGAGTATATGAATGACGATAATCAAGATCCGTTTTTGAAATCGGATATTGAAACTGCCTTAGCTCGGCAAAAAAGTCGCTCTGCTCCTGGTATGGACAGAATTTCTTTAGAAATGATTAAAAGAGTTTGGTCACGCCATCCTCCCATTTTGATGAGTACTTATAACAGCTGCCTTAAAGAAGGTTATTTCCCGGATTGCTGGAAATCCGGTGAGTTACGATTACTACTAAAAAGTAAAGACAAACCTTTAGATGACCCTAAATCATACAGGCCAATTTGTTTATTACAAATTTTAGGAAAGATACTAGAACGTTTGTACGAGAATTTTCGGAAATTAGTGACTTTGTATGAACGTAAGGGTTTAGCGCCGGTTTTAAGCCAGGAAAGTGTACAGAGGATGCGATTCACACTTTAATTGGTTCCTTAAACTTGACTTTAAACATGTAGCGGGAATTTTCATGGATATAGCTGGCGCGTTCGACAACCTTTGGTGGCAAAGTATGTTTGATCGTCTTAGGTTAATGCCTTGCCCGCATAATTTATTTAAACTCGTGAAGTCCTTTTTGGAAGATAGAACAGTAGTGGTTAGGAAGGTCACTAAGACTGTTACTCGTGGATGTCCGCAGGGCTCTATTTCTGTTCCTGTTTTTTGGAACATTGTTTTGGATGAGCTACTCGCTAATGATATCCCTGGAGTTAGCAGTAAAATTGTCTACGCTGACGACCTGGTTTTAGTAATTGGCCGTCATAGCCGGGCGCAGTTGAAGACAAACGCCTCCACTGCCATGGAAAGATTGACAACATGGTGCGCCGCAAATAAATTGAATATTTCTCCTGAAATAACAGTTGCGATGTTGTTTAAGGGTAGGCTTGCTTTAACCCGGCATCCGGTTGTTCACTTTGGCGGTCGGAGACTGAGTTGGGTTCAGCAGGTTAAATACTTAGGTGTTATTTTAGAATGCAAGCTGAGTTTTATTCCCCTTATTAAAGAAATAAGAAGGAAGTCCAAAACGCTTACAGGGCAGCTTAGACACGTTACTCGTAAGGACTGGAGTCTTAAGAAGAGGACTGTCAAAATAATGTATAGAGGCATATTACTCGCGCAGGTGTTGTATTGCTGTTCCCTATGGGCCTACAAAGTTAGTGGTTCGGTTTTTCAGAGACATGTCTCTGCGACCCAAAGGTCTATTTTGCTACTTATGGGTAGTTTTAGTCGCATAGTGTCAACCGAGGCTTTGCAAGTTCTGACAGGTTGTCTTCCCCTGGACTTAGAGATTATTCAAGCGGCCTTAAAATATTTCTTGAGAAAAGGTGAAATGGTGAGCCTGGGTGGCATTATTGCGGAACCTTTCCCAGAGGTGGGCGCTAGCAATGATAATATGATTTGGCTGAGAAATAGTAGGATAACAAAAATTAAACAGGATCTTTGGACATATGGAAAGACCGCTGGGCGAGTTCTGCGAAGGGAAGGACAACTTATAGATATCTTCCGGACGCGACGGCTGGTCATAGAATAGTCCCTGCGGATTTTTCATACGCTGTCTCCAGACTTGTAACCGGGCATGGGCAGATAAATGACAAGTGGTTTAGAATGGGGCTGGTGGGTGAGGGTCGATGTCGCTGTGGCGAAGAGGAGACCGCTGAACACATAGTTTTAGACTGTGAGCTCTATGAAGATCTCCGCACAACTTGTGGCGAGGAATTGGATTTCATGTTAATCTTAGCAATGACACTCTGCCCTTGCTTCTGGAAAGTGAGACGGCATATAATGCCTTCAAAAGGTTTGCGGAATCTGCTCTGTCGCGGCGTATGTCCTGGGGTCTTTCCCTTGGGTAGGCGGAGTGAATGTTTTGTGTGATAGTAATTTATTGTTTGTCTGTAGTCTGTGTGCGTTAGATTCGGGTTGCTGTAGAATTTTAGATGACCTCTCAGGAATATCGAGTATTGAGAGGTTCCTTAGTTAGTCTTGTATGGATGTGCAAAGTATGACTGTATTTATTGACTGTGTGAGGTTTGTATGTGAACTAGGTTATATTGTAGTTAGTCTAGGATGCTTTAGTTTTTATGTGCGCTTAAGTGCACTTTTGAGTGCCCATCCCTCGTTTATTTAGTGATTATGTATATACTAGCTAACCCGGTCTGATTTTTAGGAAAGTAAATAGAAGTATTATAGTTAACATAGATTCAGCAACAAAACATATCATTCAATTTAATACCCTACTTTGCGTTGCTGTGCACTGAAAGGAAAGAAAGAAAAAATGTTTTTAACTGAAAGTCTTTTTTTATAGTAAAGCTAGTGAATGGACTACATTTTTTGTTTGTCCGTTTTCTGCATAAATATAAAGTTCAGATGGTATACCGACTCTGGAGCATGCGACATATAATTGCCCATGAGAGAAGCATTCGTTTTCTAAATTCAAACCGCACACTTGCAAAGTTTGTTCTTGCGCTTTATTGATAGCCATAGCGAACGTAAGGCGTATTGGAAATTGAAATCGTTTGAACTCGAACGGCATATCTGTCGGACGGTATTCGTGGAAGTAGTACGAATTCACCTTTATGAGGTCCAATGAGAATTGTTGCTTCAATTAGATTATTCATCAATTTTTTAACTACTAATCGTTTACCATTGCATAACTTGGTTGATTGATGTTTAGGAGTAATATAATTGGCACTCCAATTTTCAAATTTAGAATGTGAGATGGTAATCCGGGAACATCGAGTGAATTACGAAATTCCGTTGGAAAATTCACTACTTCACTCTGGTCTCTCACGAAGTCAATGGATTTGTGTGTCACTGATTCACCTGCGATTCTGTTTAGAATGACCATGCGTGATTTTGATAATTTGTTTCGATGCTTTGGAATACCTTGTCTACTAATTTTTCTTTTGAATGTACAATGTTGTAGAAATTAGATGGGAAGGTGATTTTTCCCGTTTCTGGATTTGTAGGAGTGGTGCCGTTACCGAGTTCGAGTAATTGTCTTGAAAATATGGCAGCTGTTGGATCGTTTTGAAGTTGAACTCTCATATTCGTTGTAAATGATTTTTTTTTTACTGTGCTCCAAAGAGTTGAATAATTCAAGCCAATCATGCAGTTCATCAGCTCATGTTGAGCGAGGTATCACTGGAAGCGTTTGCCTGAAGTCACACCAATGCTCCACCAAATGGAACCTGATTATTTCGCAAGTCTTTCAATGTGTAGTCTAATGCTTCCAATGACATCTTATGAGCCATTCTACACACATCCCATACAATGATTTTGCACGCCCGAAGAACCTTTCCCATTCCTGATGTTTTAGAAATGTTACATGTTGGGTTTTCTGTGAAGTGCATGTTTAGTGACAGTTTAAGAGCTGAATGCGCTAATCTGTCTCCTTCCATCAGCATAGCAGCAATACCTGAAGAAGCAAGTGCTAATGCAATATGGCCGTTTGAACGGATTTTAGCACGGAATTTCCCGTTTCCGTGGGAATTTCGGAATAGAGGTACTTGTAAGTAGATGAGAAAGAGGTTCAGAGGCACCATCGCAACGCGTCTGAGTCTGTCTATTTCTGCTAACCACGCGAAACGCTCGGAATTTTTCGTTTCCGTGGGAACTTCGGAGTAAAAAGTATATATAAACACTCTTATATAGAAATGTAACGTTGTGTAAAAATTTTAAGTCAATCCATCGACTACTTTTCGAGTTTTGCGGCCACAAACATACGGATGTTGAATTTTTATATATATAGATAGAAACAGTTCTGTTTATAGCGAAGTCGATTGCGATGGATCTATAGTTTGCGGGCTGGGATGAGCGCGAGCTCAGGTACGCCCTATAGTGTGTTTTGATAATAAAAAAAAAAAAATCCCCATACAAGACTTAAACGCATTGAACTGAATAATAGATATAAGGTTATAAATAGACTACTTGACCCACGCTCAGAACTAACACTCTACATTAAAAGACGACTATATCTATCTCTTTTGGCTCCCATATGAACTTACGGATTCAAACTTTATGGAACTTCAAAACGATCTAACATTAACAAAAGACCCTACAATCTAAGATCTTCCGTCATATCGTAAACGCACCTTTTTATGTCAGTAATCCAACTATCCACAATGATCCCAAAATTCCATTCGTTTCTGAACTTGCCAAAACTCGTTAAATATCTTACATCAAAAACTCCTATCACATCCTAACCCTTTAGCCGCAAGTTTATCTTCAACGACACTTTCTCCTAATCCTCACAGACGGCTGAGGCGCCAGTTGGCTGACAGTGGATGACCATCATTCACAACTATCACGCCATTTGTATATTTGTTCATACACCACATTTACTTGTTCCTTATAGAACAGTTGTAAATATTCAATAGAAAAAGTTATTTATAAAAAAATATTTCAATGTTAAGACTGGTTTGTATGTGTATAAATTAATTTATTATAAAAATTGACAAAGTTATTAAGGAAAGGAGAGCATCAGGCGGACAGCTATATGGTATCAAACTACAAGGTACTTGGAGCAATTTAGTTTCTTTTTGTAAAGTTTCTAATAGAGACCTAATAATATTCAAAACTGGGTTGCACTCTATCTATATTTTTCCTATTTATTTGAATTGTAATTTTTGGTTAGAGGAATTTAATAGAATGTTTGACTTTTTTTCTGAAAATCAAAACTTAAAAATTTGCCTTGTGGGAGATCTGAATGCTAGGGTAGGTAATTTACAAAAACTTCCCAAAAAATGTATTCACTTTAAAATTCATTCTGTAAATAGAAACTCAAAAGATTTAGTTGTTAATAGTAATGGACGTAAATTGTTAGATTTTTTCGATAATTTTGGATTAGTAATTCTTAACGGTAGAACTGAAAAAGACCTAAACGGAGAATTTACATATATCAGTGAAGTAGGGTGTTCCATGATTGATTTTTCATGTATTAGTATTGAAGCTTTGCCAATAATTAATGATTTTATAGTGGATTACCAGCTGTTTTCCGATCACATGCCGATTATCACCTCGTTTTCAATCAATGATAGTTCGATTTTTTCTAATAACAATACACTTCCTCTTTTGCCAAAACTAAACTGGGCTAGACAAAACTTATCAGATTATCAACATAAAATATCTTTTTATTTAAACTCTATTGTTTTCGTTTCTAATAATGGGGAAGAGGAAGTTCATTTCTTAACTAACATAATTAAAAGTGCGTCTATATCTAATGAAAATAACAAACGTCAAATTATTCGTAAAAATAATTGGTTTGATAAAGATTGTAACACGGCAAGATCTAAATCGTTTAAGCAACTTAAACTATTTAGAAAAACAAATGAGATGAAAGATAGATTATTATATTTAAATTACAACGTTATGTATAAAACTTTATGTAGGGATAAGAGAAAACAATACCACTTAGATTGTGCTCGACAATTGTGCGAAACTAAAAACAGTAAAGAATTCTGGCAAAAGATCAAGTTATTTAAACATCATAATTCCTGGACAGTAGGTAACGTGTGTGCCGAAGATTGGTTATGGCACTTTAAAAACCTACATAATCCGTCATTAATTACTAATAGACTTTCTTACGCTGAACCCTACTTTATCAATGACCACTTGGACAGACCCTTTCTGTTAGAAGAGTTAGACATAATACTGAGTAATTCTAAAGAGAATAAAGCGCCTGGGACTGATCGAATAGGTTATGAGTTTTACAAGTATGCACCAAAAGATTTCTTACTAAGGTTGCTGAAATTATTCAATAAATTATTCGAAACTGGTAATATTCCAGCCTCTTTTAAGGAATCGATCATATTTCCCTTGTATAAGAAAGGTAATAAAGATCAGGCAGCTAGTTACAGGGGCATATCTTTTATTAATGCTATCAGCAAGCTGTTCTCAGGGCTAATTTTAAATAGACTGACTAGTTGGGCAGAAAATAATAATATATTGCACGAGTGTCAGGCTGGCTTCAGGTCGAATTATTCGACAACAGATAATTTATTTAATTTGACCAATCTAATTAAGCTAAAATTAAGTATGAAAAAGCAAAAAGTTTATGTATTTTTTGTTGACCTTTCTTCGGCCTTCGATAATATCGATAGATTTAGTCTAATCTATAAACTGCACTCTTTAGGTATCTCCTCAAAAATAGTCAAGATTATAAAGAATTTGTTGACTGATACAACGGCTTCAGTTATGTGTAAAAATGGTCTATCTTCGAGTTTCTTTACTGAAAGAGGGGTGAAACAGGGATGTCTTCTCAGCCCCTGCTTGTTCTCGTTGTTTATAAATGACTTAGAGAGCTATCTGGGGGGAGGTGTAGTCGTTAACAGCAAATGTAAGATAAAGCTGTTGGCGTATGCCGACGATATCGCCCTATTGGCCTCGGATCCGGTATCTCTCCAATTAATGATAAACTCTCTCGACGAATATTGCCAGTTGTGGAGCCTGAAAATCAACCTAGAAAAGTCCAAAGTCATGGTCTTTCGAAATGGCGGTAGACCAGCCAAAAATGAGAAATGGTTTTTGGGCTTAAATAGAATTGAAGTGGTCAGTGAATATAAATATCTCGGCATAATACTTACCCCCACATTATCTATGTCTAAACACTTAAAAAGCAAGTCATCAAAAGCAAAACTGAGCGTAAACTCAATATGGTCACAATTTATTGATAATAATAATATTTCATATTCATCAAAAATTAGAATTTTCAACTCAGTTACTAGAAATATGATTTGCTATGGTGCCCAAGTGTGGGGATGGAAAAGATATGACGAGGTTGAGAGGGTTCTTTATTTTTTCATAAAAAAATTAATGAAATGCCCAAAATACGCACCCTCAGCGCTATTACATTTCGAAACCAAATTACCGCCTATTTTCCTTTACACATTAAAACTACACTATAAATATCTACTCAGATCCTTAAACCTTTCCGAAAATAGATATCCCAAAATTTTAGCTACTGAAATAATAAAAAAGAATAATTTTTGGTTTTCAGAAATTAAGAGTCATGCTGAAAAAGTTAATATTAATTTTAATTTAAACTTCACAAATTGTAACAATAGCGTTTTGTGGAAAACTACGCTTAATATTATAATTGAATCTTTAAACAGTGATTTTAATAACATTTGCAAATTGAAGGTATTTAATACAAATTATTATCCATTTTATAAAGAACTTCATTATAATTTAGAAAATAAATTGTATTTAACTGATGATTTGTCTTTGAAATCAATGAGGTGGATATTTAAAATTCGAGGTGATCTATTACCGTTGAATTACAAATATTTTAAGAATACCGACCTTGAATGCAATCTATGTGTCTGTAATGAGTATGAGGACCTGTTCCACTTCTTGGCGGATTGTCCAGCATTGGCTGAACTGCGCGGTCGTTACTTTGGTTCGCCTACTCTTTCTAGACAAAGCTTTGTGGATTATTTGAACGGCAAAGACTGGGTTGCTTTGGTTCAGTATTGTACCGTAGCTTATGCAAAACGAGTATCACTTATTAATCCAAGATAATTGTAAATCTATTTTTTGTTTTCCAGTTTTTCAATTTAATGCTTTATACTTTATATTGTATAGTTAAGACAGAAAAGAAAGAAGTATATAAGGTAATAATAATAATAACAGTATTAAAAAAAAAATTAAAATATATATATATAAAAATAAAATAAAAAATAAAATAAATAAATAAAAATGCAACAATAAATCATAGACTCCACGGACGGTCAATTGACCATGTTGTTTGTCTTTATAAGGTATTTATTTTTAGTTTTATATTACTTTTTTTAATTTTATTTAATTTCACTGTAATTGAATTACTATTTTTACATGTATGTAATTTTGTAAATTAAATAAAGACTTCTTCTTCTTCTTCTTCTTCTATTAAGGAAAGGAAGTGGCCAGCTTGACGTGGCCACCAATTTCTATTTGGCTTTTAATATAAAGTTTTTTTGAAAGAAATTTAAAGTAAATTTCTAAACAAATATTAATTTAATATAAATTAACTGTGTTAAATACAAAACAAAACCCATGCACCCTGAGGTGACACAGCTATGGCAGAATTGAATATTGGTTATTGTGATGCTCCATCTCCAGGTATGCTGCGAGCTGGAAAATGAACGAAATTCCATAGAAAACCTCTATGCATATAGAAGGGCATCCACAACGTACTGGGTTGCCGAGGTTATATGGCTGCAAGGCTAGAGACTGGCGTAGGATAAAAAAAACTATTTTATGTTAATTTCATTTTTAGATTTTAATAAAATAGATTTATTATATTTAAAATTTATTATTATTTTGTTATTTGATATAAAGTTATAATTATGTATAATATGTATTATAATTACCACATACCAACTAACCATAACTTATTAAAGAAATAAACAATAACCTAATCTTACAGTTACTTGCATCCGCAGGAAACGTTATCTTCACAGTTCTACAATATATAGATAGACCAATATATCTTGACCCTTGAAATGAAAGCGTACAAGCAGTCTACAGTCAAAGCAAAGACATTACATGAGGTGAGGTTAGGTCGGATGCAGTTTTTTTATCGTCTGTGGAAGGGCCAAGCCCTACGCTGTTCAAAGCCCCTCAGGGCTCATAAGGCTATTCCAAAATTGGGAGCCGTCTCAACTCACTGCTGTCCTCCGGGCAGTTTTCTCTTGTTACAGACAATACCATATATCACCGGATGGTAGTATAGGCTCCTAGACAGTGGTGGCTCCTGACTTGGATATGTGGGGGTTCAACATTTTTTTTTTTAAATTATCTGTTTTTGTAATTAGTATTAATGATTAAGTTGGGACGCGGGGGACCGGCATTTTTAATCCTAATTCTATCTTCGTAAGTTAAATTATCCGAATTTTTAATTAAATATTCAACACTATTAATTGCTACAGATATGATAAATGACATGATAAATTGAAAACAGAAGGAATGAAAAAATGTTTAAAACTTTATCTAATGTAAAAATAATATTTAGAAATATAATAATATAAATATAGAAAAATATATAAAATATAATTACTTAAAAAAATAAACCAATTCGAATCCAAAAGCTTGATAAAAATATAAAAATTCACACTTTGGCAGAGGCCACATCGCACAAAAAAATAACGAACGGCCGTTACAGTGCAATATCGAATGTGCAACTAACTTCGGATAAGATCGGGTAAGTTCGTTCAACTACAGCTAGCTAGTATTCAACGTTCATCGCGCAAGAATCCCCACGCTTATTTTAAAAAGTTAATAGGAAACACACGTTTCTACACTAACACAAAGAAATGTTTTTATATATACATATATATATATTAAATTCTCCAGCGCGATACCGAATTGTGAACCCCCTGCTTCCTACACTTTATACATCTCCTGATATGTGCACGCATTATACCTACAATCGTACAAAAATGCACAATACATTAAACAACAAATTAGAGTGAGCTCCTATACTGATAAACGTTCCTATTCGTTTATGTTCGATTCTCCTCGGATTTGACAAACAAATTATTTTTTTCACATCATTCATTCTTCATTTACATGGATTTGATTGAAGATATATCAGGATTCAATTTTTATAAGCTATATTCATTCAATTTTTGCTGTGACCAATGTTTGAAAGTAATATAAATAAAAATGAAAATATTTTTTGAAATTGAAATACGAAAAAAAAATAAGACAAAGTAATAAACATATGATAATTTGTTACTTTTAATTTTTTATTTTTTTTTCAAATAGCTGGGGGGTTCAGTCGCGCAATCGCGAATACCAGAATACCACTGCTCCTAGATGAAAAAATCTAAAGCAGCACTGCTGGGACCCGGGACAGGGAAGGGATTAGCTCAGTGGTAGCGCGCTGGACTAGTAACACGAGTTCTCGGGTTCGAGTCCAACAGTGCTGCTTCTAGATTTTTCTTTCTAGGAGCCTCTACAGCTCACTGTCCGGAGGCCGGTAATGCACTGAAAAGGCTTCAGGCGCCAATGACCAAAGATGTTGAAGCACAGAAAAAACTGGGGACTCCCGTCCATATTGCTAGTCCAGAGCGCTAGAGCTCAGTAGCTAATCTCGCCCCTAGTTTTACTTATATTTTGACTCTCGGTTAGTGTTTATTCTTGCATGATTTAATTTGTTTTGTATCAAGTCTTTTTTAAAGAGAGAAGAGAGAGTGACTTTTGTGAACACTGCATTTTCCTAAGTACTCAGTGTATGTAAACTTTCACTATATAGCATTTTAAACATAAATGTACTTGACGACTTTCGTATTCTTTCGACCAAAATTGGCCAGTCATAGTTCTTCAATTGCCAAGATTTAAGACATTTTGATTCATCTATAATAAACATTTAAGTTATATTATTTTTAATTTTTAAAGAACTAATCTTTGAATTCCTAAAATAAAGGTTTATCACAAAATACAGAGACATATTTATTATTTTAATCTATGACTAATTTCTTCAACGATCCATGGACACCAAAATATGAATTCTTGGGTAAATCAATATTTGGTCGTTTCGATTCATCATTTTGCTCGGACAGATCATTGAGGTACCAATCTCTGTGTTGTAAGTCATAATCATTCCAAATTTCTACAATAAAATTACAAAATAATAGTAATAAGATAATGTTTTAATATTCTCACATATTTTCAAAATCAAGGTATATTTACTGCTATAATCCTTTAGAGTGGAATTGGTGCTGAGGCCTCCATAATCACTGGGGAGCATGTCTGGACTGAAATAGTTTAAAACATCTTCATAACCACCAGAAGTGACGTAAAACTGACAAAAAAAAATATGATACAGTGGATTAATGAATACTTAGCTTTCAGTGTAGAGGACGGTGTGGCTTGTCAATATCAGCTTGTTCGCACATGATCCACCCCCCCAGAACAAATTCTAGAAAATACCTTTCTTCTGCAATCGTTGAATAATGTGGCGGATATTGCACTAAATTTAGTGATGAAAGTTCAAATTTCACACACAAGTGAGTTAGAACTACTTTCTCTCACTAGTGAGTGAAAGTAACATTATTCAACTCTAGCCCGACAGCTAGCGGCAAAACGAACCCCAGATACTGCAGATTTGAGGTTATACCAAACGGAATAGGTTATAGAGAGAGGGAGTATTTAACTTGAATTAAAATACATTCTCCTGCTATTTAGGTAACATTTAGTTACTGAAACCGTTGGATCTCCTTCATAACAAGTCCTTAAGATTATGTCTAGGTTTCTTGAGAAGCACCGCTCTGGATGTTATTCATGCTGAATCTGGTGAGTTCCCTTTGCTACAGAGAAGGCAGTTATGTACTCAAAAGTACTGCTAGGTATGTACTCAAAATCATGGCCACTGATCCGTTACTGCATAATAACATCTGTCAACTAAATACCAGATGCTTTACATATTGGTTTTGGATTAAAAAAAATGTATCCATTTTATATAAAAAATGTTCAGAACATTTCTTGTTTAAAAGAAAAAGTAAAACCCCAAGTTAAACTACTCACTTTTAGTAGTCACCTCTGTCTGGCTCAAGTTAAACTAAACATTGCTTTTTAGAGGATTTTTCCGAACTGCCCAGAAACAGTCCATTCACTAAGAAACAAGGGTGTTCATGTGAGTTTTGGATGGGTAAAAGGGCACGGTTTAAGAAACAACGAAATAGTAGACAAACTTGCTCGAGAAGCAGCCATTCACAGAGAATTACTGAACCTCCAGCTACCCTATAAAGACTACTATCGGCATTTGTAAAACTATATCGGCAAATGAGTTCACTAAATAGTTTTTTTTTTAAACTGTACTTTTACCAATCTAACATTAGAAATTCCTGAAGACCATAGTTTAAGGTGACTACAATCTGTCGTCTGAGATCGAATCACGCTATTTGCAGAGCCTATCTATGCAAAATCGGGCAATAGTAAGCTCTCCGTGCCCCTCGTGTGAAATACATCGTGTACAAACATCTCGTTATGGCCTGCAGTAAACATTAGACCGACAGACTAATTTTCCAAAATAAAATTAAAAAGTACTTTCAAGAGAGTGCCCCTATTAAGAAATCTTGTTTTGTGATAATATAGAAGTGCTCAAGATATTATACGAATTCGTAAATCAAAATTCTTCAAACATGAAAGTTTGCAAGCATTTTTCAAATACAATTACTACTTCAACCGGAGTTATTTATTATCAATTACAACAATATGCTGCTGGCTGTATGACTAAAGGCTAATGCAAAAAAAAAATATATATATTTTCAGTAATTGCACCATTTCATATTTTATTATATTTGTATAAATTAAGAACCAATTAAATATAACAGAAAAACTCGTGAGCGAAGTCTTTTTTTACAACCCTCGTTGCACTCGTGCGGTCTAACTCTGAACTCGAGAGCGTGTAAAAGATATTTTACTCTCTTGTTAAATAAATAACTTTTTTTTTTGCAACGTGTCAATTATTCCAATAAAATCAGTGGCTGAAGTTCTCTAGAGAGTAAAAATGAGTACTCTCTAGAGAATACAATATGTGTATGTCTTTTTCATATATATATATTTTAAAATGTAGGGATACAATAGCAATATTAAATTAACATGTGTTAAAGGAAAAAATACTGTCCCGTGAAAATGTAAATACAATAACTAGATGCAAATTAATTAAAAAATAAAGAAACAGTCTTAAATTAAAATATTTATGTTACACTTTTAAAATTTTACATATCAGTAAGAAATTAAAAACTCGTTGGAGTCGTTATAGAGAAAATAGCAGAAAACTGAAAAATTCTTGTTAGTAAAATCGATCTTCCAGTCATTCGATTATATTCAAACTCGGAATTTCAATCACATATTTAATTCTAATTAATAATATTTAGATGATAGATTGTGTGGTAATCTGAAGTAGCACTTTAGGTAAAACCAGTCATTTTCTTTCTTGAAATTATTTCAGAAAACTAGCTTCACACTTGTAAAAGTGACATATATTGATGCCAACATGCAATACAAAAGTATCTGTAATAATGCTAAAATTCTTTTCTATTACTTATTGATTAAGCAATTTAATTCCATCACTATTACTAGAGAATTATAGAAACTCATTAATAGTTTTAAAATTAGAAATCTTATTTGCGGTAATAATATTAAAAATGTCTGCCTGGGTAACACATTTTGAAATATTGTTAAATCCTTCCTCATCTAATTCTTCAATAGTTTTTTCGCTGAATCTGACATTTTTTCTGCTACTGTGGATGCACCTTAATTATGTGGTAAATAATCTAAAAAATAATAAGGCTCCCGGACCTGACTGTGTGACCTCAGAATTTTTTAAAAATGAGCCCCTAGTATTTTTATATGTTTGTATCCTTAGTTAATCATATCTATGATTCAGGAGTGACTTCAGTTGTATCTATGTTTCAGGAGTGACTTCCCTTATTTAAGCGCGGCGATGCCACTGATGTAGCAAATTACCGGGGTCTTTTACTTCGCCGTCTGGAAGTTTTTGCTGAACAAAATAACCTGCTTAGCGAATTCCAAGCTGGATTTAGCCGAAGACCATTGACAATTTATTCACCTTATCAAATAATATCAATTTGTAATTTGTAAAAAAAAAATACAAATTGTACTCCTTAGCTGAAATTTGACACGTTTACAGTACTGCTAAGAAGCAGTACTGTAAACGTGTCAAATTTTCAGTTAAGGAGTACAATTTGTATTTTTTTTTTACAATTTGTTAGTAAGAACTAACAGTAAGAGAAAGTAAGTTGCTACAGATAAAATGTTGTGCGGACAGCGCTTGAGGTGAGTAAAAAGCGAATTAGCAGAATTTGAATTGTTGATACCTACTCTCTGTTGTAACTTGGTTGATAAGAATGGTTTGATCAGGTTATTAATTGCCAATTCCACGTAGGTTGGTGTGTTTATAAAGCCAATCTTGGATATTCTAATTGGTAAAACTTCCTGCAAAAAATAAAAAAATCTGTTTTGAAACACTCAATCGATATGTCCAATCAATCACTCAGTCCAATGAATACATTTGATTAAGAAACTAGTTAATAAATTATTATGGCAACGTTTGCTATGTTTAATTGACCTGGCCTTAAAAAAAGGATAGGGTTTTCTTGTACGCCTGAGCAGACTTCAGTGGAGCGCCCTCTGTCTAAACCAACAAAACATGTGCAATTTTAATTTAAACCTAACTCACTGAACCCACAAAACCCTCCAATAATAATATTTTTCGGAAAGGGGTTTCAATTATAAGTCACACTTTGATCTGTGCAGTGAGCATTCCAAAGAAAAGACATTTGTTAAAGAAAATCGTTGAAGCCATTTTCGAGAAAAAACAGAAAAACACTTCTGATCAACCGATTTCTTCAAATTTGGAATTCTATAATTGCTTCTAATGTATATTAATGCTTTTTATATATATTGCACTGAAGTGGACTTAGAAGCATAAAGCATAACGTTACTGTTCCCTCAAAAACCGCCAAAAATGAATAATGTTTTAAATAAAAGTGATAGGCATTTAAGTGCGTAGATAGTATAGAAGTTTAAAGGAAATCATTACCGCCGTTTTCGAGATAATCGCGAAAAACTGAAAAAAAAAAAACAACGAAAATTTGACTAGAGAAAGTAAAAATTACAAAACTCACACGAGAGTGACACATTCACGCGCTCTAGCTCTTACTCCACTTGACATCAAGACCAAGTATAGAACGTGATATTCTGTTTAGATAATAACATCATGCAACAAAGCTCGCGACCAAAACCAGTTAGCCGGAAGTACGACTTAATTGAAGGTTATTTTTTACAAACTGCGCATTTTTTACAAAATGCCCACACTCTTGTCACATTTATTAGAAACACATTCCTAGAAAACTGACTTTTGGAGGGTTTGACGGCGTGCAACTTCCACTAAAAGATCAGTTGAGTCAGAAAATATTAAGTTATGTTAAATTGCTAACATTCCAAGTTTTAAGAAAATCGACTAACCGGAAGTGCTACTTTTCAGAATAGGTTTCTGAGTTTTGGGTTTTTGCAGAAAAATTGATTTCAGTGGATTCTGTGAGCGCTGGGATGTTAATTAAGTTCACCTCTAAGTTATAGAACAAGTGTTTTGGGGCTTGATGGAACCGCGTCGTGAGATCTACTATGCAGGCTCACTTTATAACTGGTGACTCCTAAAAATCACAGTGTAATGCTCCCCAATATTTATACATGATATTCTGGGCAAAGAAACGTTAGTAAACATTCTAAGTATGTTGAAAATTCGTCAATTTCGAAATTTAAGAAATTTAAAATTCTCGAATCCGTAATAATATTTATTTTTTCATTACAATATTGCAATTAAGTTCATTTATATCCGATGTTTGGTTTTTACCATAGTTTACTTAATAGTGATATCCTAGTTTACTTAGAAGTGATACTTAATAGTTTTCTTGGTTGCAGGGTAGAAAACAACTTTTTATACCAACTTCCAACCCTTGGATCAGACTTTCATCACAGCTTCAGTTTTTTCTTCAAATTATGTTAGTGCAGTATTGATTTTAATCATTAAAATGTGCAAAAGAATACAATTAGTGTAACAGTGCAACAACATATAAGAGTTCAAGATGATGAAAAGAAAAAACTCAAGCCATGATGAAGGCCCGTCCTACGGGTTGAAACATAAAAGAAGTTTTTTCTGCCCTGTAATCCAAAAAACAACAATTGTATTCATTTATTTATTATAAATTTATAGTTCATTTGTTTTAAAGGTGAAGAACCATATTGAGAATGATTATCTTTGGTTGATTTGTGCGACATTTTTGCTTTCCATCTAAAGTGCTCTCACAGTTGATTATTTTTTCTTTTTATTTCAGTTTACTATTGATGTATCATTTGAACGCGAACTGCATATTGCATAACAAGTACAAGAAAAGTTGTTAATTTCTTTCATACATTTATTCTGTATTCCTCTTTTCGTTTCTTTTTCAGTTCTATATCCATTATATGGCATTTACTATCTATTTACTATGCGAGAGTATTAGTGTCCTAATGAAAGTGACATAAAACACAATCTGGTGTGAATGTTTCGCACCAAGTTGTCGTATTGCAATTAGTAAATTATAATCGACAAATTTTCTTCAAATATTGAATTTTTATACATGTTTGTTCTCAACACACAGCGGGTAGTGCATGAATATCATCACATTGTAGTCTACAATACACAGCGGGTAGTGCATGAATATCATCACATTGTAGTCTACAACACACAGCGGGTAGTGCATGAATATCATCACATTGTAGTCTACAATACACAGCGGGTAGTGCATGAATATCATCACATTGTAGTCTACAACACACAGCCACAAACAAAACCAAAAAAAGATGTCAGATTTACCTGAAATAAAATTTTTGGTACAAACGTGTGATAGGTTTATTTATTCTGTTAGTATTGCAGGTTGTGATCACATTCCATACAACTCAGAAATCACTGAGTGAACTTACTTTCTTCACACTTAGAATTCCAACTCTTCTTTTAATATTCCTGTTATATTACTTTCTCTTACTTCTAGTAAGAGGAAGTATTGTAATCGTGCCAAATTTTCGATATCGAGTTTTTACCGGGAATATCCGTTTTGAGGTACCCTAAGTCCAAAAAAATTGGTTTCTAGTAAATGGTCAGTTATTGTGTGTTTGTGTGAATGTATGTATGTGAACAGCATAGCTCAAAATCGAAAAACCGTAGAAAGTTGAAACTTGATATTCCGTTTAGGAATCACCATGGGATCTGACAGTACGTTATCTGTCAAAATTCCTCAACCGGAAGTGCCACTTTACTTAGTTTTTTTTTACTTTTTCGCGATTTTCTCAAAAATGGATTTTCTTGAAACTAAGTACATCAACTACACATACAAAGAGCTACAACATTTATTTGAAACACTTCTCTGGAAAAATTCATTTAAGGGCACTTTTAAGGGAGGGGTGGGGTTATGATTTTCTCTAAAGTGCTGTCATAGTTGATTATACAATTCTATCATCCAAGCAAAATTAATTGGAAATAAATAGATGGCCAAAATTCCTTGTGTCAAGAAAATTAGGAACGCTTTTACTGAACAGTTTTTTCAGTTTCCAGTAATTTCATTATATTTGGTACATTAACTATAAAATTTGTCAATTATAAATTTTGAGAACGGGAGTAAGAGAAAGCTGTGTGAGCGTTTTACACCAGATTTTTTTTGTTTCTATCTTGGACACTTTAACGCGCACATGCGGAGTGTGCGGGACTACTTCCTGGAACTAATGGACGCTTATAGCAAATGGTTGAAATTTACTCCGTAAAAAGTAGATAAGTCCACTGTTTAAAACAAGGAAGGACGCGAAGATAAAACCAAAATTCGAAATAACGGAAAAAGTGGTTTTAAGAATGTTGCAAGGCTAAGAGAAATGGGAATTTGGAACCGTTAAAGGGAAACGTCTTCGACAAAAATCGTGATAAACTTCTGGAAACTTGGGTTTCAGGTTGAATACTGAATTTCGAAAATTTGCCAAGATGGCAGTATTTTGTCTTTCAGCAGAAAGTAAAGGCAACTGAACATTTTGTAAAAATTTCAAGCTTCTAAGAAGAAAATCTGTCAGCTGTAACTATGTAAATTTCAATAATGGTAAATCATATGACTGTTCCATAGCAGGTCTATCTCTTTCTATACGCAATTAGATGATACAAACTAGAGAAGATATAGAGCGGCACTTACTTCCATCAGAAATATAAGATCTCTTAACAAGGACGGTCTCAGTTTTAATGTCAAGGCAGGAGATGCACCTTTACAGTTGAACATTAAATAATTCTGGGTACAGTAGTGTCCCACTCTTAAATACACTTCCGATCTGTTGACCAAAACTTTGCACATGTTCAGAAAGTCAAAGTTTTCAGGATCAGTATCAACAAAAGTGCCCAAGAATAACCGTTGGCCATCAGGATTGGTTTGCGGCAAGACGGCGAATTCACTGAAAATAAGGAAAACAATAACATCAATTTTCTTGTACTGAATTATTGTGATTAACACAAGATAACGCTCATAAAAAATTACATTAATATGTTTCGCTTTTTCCTACTTTTTTATATTGAGATGCCTTTTTGGAGAAATCTGATCTGAATAGAAACCCTATTTTATATCATCGTTTCAATATGCACACTCATTAGGGTTTATTGGACTTTAGGGAGGCAGTTGATTAGGATATAGTGTTGATTGAAACCATAATTATCCATTACCTTACCCCAGGGCCGGTCAACTATACACCGAGGCCACGGCGCAGAAACATTTTCGGAGCCCTTAAAAAAAAAAGAGTAATTGTGAGTTGCAGTGACCCCTGTCATGGGGGACACTGTTCTACAGACCTCTCAACCCCCCCCCCCCCAATAGTCACAATGCTACGTTTACTCTTCCGATTTAATTACACAGTGATGTATTATCCTATTCTGTATGTTACTTTATTTTACATTTTTCTCATTGTTTTCCCTTTACAAGCTTTGTTTACAATTAAACACAAAATTTACTCATTTAATTTTTGCTCCTTAATTTTTTTGTTTTTTCCCCCACTCTAACAACATTCATACCACACATACATTAAACACTTCAAAAAATGACGGTCAACAGTCACTTTCCTATCAGTGCAAGTTGTTTGAAGGTCGTCTTCTCGGATTAGGTCAGCTACATACATAAATACAACTATTTTGGGCACTATGAGCTTTCTAAACACATTTTATACAAATCACATCATTTTTTCAAGTATAAATTGTTCTTTTTTTTTTGCCTTGCGACATGTATTGTGAAGCGCAAAGATAAAAATGAATTTATTATTATTTAAATAGTTTGTTAGGATGTAATCAGAAGGCCAAAGAGTAATTCGATACTATCGATAGAATGGATTGCATTTGACTGTTATAGAAGGGTGATAATTGGGAGGATTCTGTAAAACAGTGTCCGCCATGACAGTGTGAACTGAGTCTCTCTCTCTCTCTCTCTATCTATAGACACTGAAGATCTTGGATAATTTTTGAACAATTTTAATTTACTAAACGATGTTTTGCACTGGCTACAATGACAGGAAGTGTTGAATAAATTCGCAAAGCAATATAAATATTGAAAAAATGTCATTATAACTAAAATGAAAGTTAATAAATTAATTGATTTTATTTTGAACACTGATTTTTCTCAATTTATTTCTTAACATTAAAAATTCATTCATTCAATTCTTCACTAACCCATTCAGCGATTTTACAAAAAAATTATCAACTTATTGTTTTAACAGCTGAAAAATACTATCTAAACCTTTTTAGTTTATTCAAAGTTTTTTCATTGGATGGTAGATTTAACAAAGAATGTAACAAATACCAGTATCAACCAACATAAATGGAATAAATTAGAAAAATTTGAATTATCAGAACAGCACACCGTAAACTGTACACATTCAGCACGAGAATACCCAACACAAGATCTTTTTCTACATATCAAAGTTCACTTGTCAAAAAAAAGCCCCCTGCTTTATTGTGTCAGGCATATCAAAGAAACATTTTTCGTATTCTTTCGTAACATCAAATAATTTGGCATTTTATTCTTTTTTCTTCATAGGGAAAACGGATTACTTTTTGTGATGAAAAAAAATTATCTTAATTATCTTTTTCCCACTGCAACATTCTTATAAACAATGATAATGTGGTACTTTATTTCAATGATCTTACTTTACAATTTTAATAATAATTTCATTTGAAAGCTCTATTAACCATTTTGTTTGAGAGGACACTCAAACCACCGAAGCGGAAGGCAGTGGTAGCTGGTAGCGGAAGCGGACATAAATAAAGCAAGCAGACGTGAGAAATAAGATAATATTATAATAGCAATAAGAATGGAAAATAAGAAGTTTACCTTGTTGCAGGATATGAAAGTGATGCGGTCGGCGGAGGCACCTTTCCGGTTAAGAGAGAGAAGCAGTGAAGGAGGTAGGGTGAGAGAGAGAGAGAGAGGGATGTATCAATGAGGCGTGTGCATGTAAAGAAGAAGGTGTATGTGTGTAATAAAGAGAGGAGGCAGGCAGATGAAGGAAAACCAATAGTTGCGTAGATGTACACAAAAGCGCAGATGAAAACCTAACTGCAGCAATTATAAATGCGTAACTTACTGCCGTAAGATGGACGGTGCGATTTTACAGAATAGGTTTCCGAGCTTTTCAGAATTTTCTCGATCAGAGTACCAACGGTTTTCATTAAATTTGGAATGCATCGAACTGATATAATTATCTAAATGATTAACTAAACTTACTATTGTTTTAGAGCTGAGAGATATCCAGGTACCATTGGATCTCTGACGTCAAATAGTTCGCTGGTCGCCCTGAACGTGTAATAGTTGTCTATCTTCCTCTTGACGGTCTCCAAGCTGCCTTTACACCCTGTCAGATACAGCTCGAAGAATTGATCCTTTTCTGTGAACATATTTGTTCAATACGTCACTTATGTTTATCACCTCTGCTTTAAAATCTATTGATCTTTAAAAGATGAAAACCAAAACTATTAAAGTATAATATTATTTATTATTACTTTCTTGAATATGTAGAAATACCAAATATTATTCTCTTATTTCTCTGATTTTTATTTCTATTACAGCGCTGCAACAAGGTCAAATCAGATTTTCTAAACTAGTTTACACCAGCGGCCCATGTTTTGAAGTTCCCTGAGTAGAAAAAATCTTTAGTGTGAATCACTGTCTCGACTTCACTGCAATTAATATAATTATAAAAAGAGGTGGCGGGGTACATGTTGATCAGTGCCCTTGGCAGGTGGAAGCAGAATGTGTTTACACTGAAATCCAGTAGAGAGCATCAAAACATTCTAAAACTTAAATAACACTTACAATTGGCTGTTTGCTGAGTACATAAGGCAAAAAAAAAAATTTACAATGTAATGGGGACAAGATTCCACAAAATCCTAAATTGAATTATTTTGGAAAAATACTTCAAATAAAAGTGATATGTTTATATTTGTGCAGTTAGCATTCCATTGGAGGCGTTTTCCACAGAATTCCCAAAAAACATTCAGAAGACTATTGTGTCAAATCGTACTTCCAGTTAACAGAATTTCATAAACTTGGAAATGTATCTAAAGTACATCATGTATGTGGTAGACACCATACATTATACTAAAATGATGTTTTAGAAAATAGCTTTACGCTACTTTTCCCCACAAAACACCAAAAAAATCAATTTTCCCGGAAAAAAGTTACAAATCAAAGTGTGTCTAAATAGTATACGGTGGTAGTACGAGTCATACAGTTACTGCCTGATACGGTGATAGTACGCGACATACAGTTACTGTCTGACACGGTGATAGTACGAGACATACATTACTGTCTGATACGGTGGTAGTACGAGACATACAGTTACTGTCTGAAACGATGGTAGTACGAGACACAGTTACTGTCTGACACGGTGGTAGTACGAGACAACAGTTACTGTCTGATACGGTGGTAGTACGAGACATACATTACTGTCTGATACGGTGGTAGTACGAGACAACAGTTACTGTCTGATACGGTGGTAGTACGAGACAACAGTTACTGTCTAATATGGTGGTAGTACGAGACATACATTACTGTCTGATACGGTGATAGTACGCGACATACAGTTACTGTCTGACACGGTGGTAGTACGAGACATACATTACTGTCTGATACAGTGGTAGTACGAGACCATACAGTTACTGTCTGATACGGTGGTAGTACGAGACATACAGTTACTGTCTGAGACGGTGGTAGTACGAGACATACAGTTACTGTCTGACACGGTGGTAGTACGAGATATACAGTTACTGCCTGATACGGTGGTAGTACGCGACATACAGTTACTGTCTGACACGGTGATAGTACGAGACATACATTACTGTCTGATACGGTGGTAGTACGAGACATACAGTTACTGTCTGATACGATGGTAGTACGAGACACAGTTACTGTCTGACACGGTGGTAGTACGAGACAGCAGTTACTGTCTGATACAGTGGTAGTACGAGACAACAGTTACTGTCTAATATGGTGGTAGTACGAGACATACAGTTACTGTCTGATACGGTGGTAGTACAAGACATACAGTTACTGTCTGATACGGTGGTAGGACCAGACATACAGTTACTGCCTGACACGGTGGTAGTACGAGACATACAGTTACTGTCTGACACGGTGGTAGTACGAGAGATACAGTTACTGTCTGATACGGTGGTAGTACGAGACATACAGTTACTGTCTGATACGGTGGTTGTACGAGACATACAGTTACTTTCTGACACGGTGGTAGTACGAGACATACAGTTACTGTCTGATACGGGGTAGGACCAGACATACAGTTACAGTCTGATACGGTGGTAGTACCAGGCAACAGTTACTGTCTGATACGGTGGTAGTACCAGACATACAGTTACTGTCTGATACGGTGGTAGTACGAGACATACAGTTACTGTCTGATACGGTGGTAGTACGAGGAAATCAGTTACTGTCTGATACGGTGGTAGTACGAGACATACAGTTACTGTCTGAGTAGTACGAGACATACACTGTCTGTTACTAGTCTGATACGGTGGTAGTACGAGACATACAGTTACTGTCTGATACGGTGGTAGTACGAGACTTACAGTTACTGTCTGATACGGTGGTAGTAGCAGACAACAGTTACTGTCTGATACGGTGGTAGTACCAGACATACAGGTACTGTCTGATACGGTGGTAGTACGAGACATACAGTTACTGTCTGATACGGTGGTAGTACGAGACATACACACAAATACTTTGAAATACTTTGTTCACACATACGGCCAGAAAATATATTTATTTTAAACTTTGTTTTCGTATTCGAGGGGCTTGAAAATATGCATTTCCGGGAAAACTCACTTTCCAAAATTTGACACGATAACAATATTTCCTCTTACTAGGACTAAGAGAAAGTAAAAAAGTCGTTTCAAGTACAAGATAGACATCTAGAACTTGAGGAGTCGCATATTCGATTAACTGCTATGAAGGACAAATAATCACACCCTTGGGTGAAGTGGTACTGAAATGGTAAGGCGAACACGGGAACAGACTCTAAAATTTCAGATAGTAAAAGGTAACCAGCCACCTATAATATCTGCAGAATCCTTTCTGACACTTGGTTTGTTGAAAGTCAACGCCAAATCATTCTCACTGAAGCAAACGGTCCGAAAATACCCCTTAAAAAACAGAAATGTTCAGCAATTTTGAATCCTGTTTCTCAGGATTGGGATGCCTGCCAAGGTTGAATAATATTCAGCTCGACCCACAAGCAAAATCAACAAAACAGAAGCCTCGAAGAATACCAATTCCCTTAAGAGAGGAAATCGAAGGTATGGTAACGAAAGAAATTATTGTGGACAGATTGGATTAACAGCGTGGTTATAGTAGAAAAGAAAGATAATAAACTAGGATCTGCATTGACTCCAAAGATCTAAATAGATTCATAAAAAGATCCATTATCAAACACCGATTCTAGAAGAATTTTTACCAAGACTGAGTAAGGCAAAAATATTTTCAGTAAGGGCGTTAAAAGCGGATTTCGGCAAGTAAAATTATCTGAACAGAGTACAATATTCTGGACACCGTTTGGAAGATACCGCTGGCTTAAAATGCCTTTTGGTATAAAAAGCTCCAGAATAATTCCAAATAAGACTAAATGAACACCTAAAGGACTTAAAAGGAGTAGAAGTCATAGCAGACGATATCCTTATCTTTGGGTCAGGCGATTCCCAGGAAGAAGCCATTCATGATTATGACATCAATTTTCTAGAATTTTTGAAGAGAGCTATAGATATTAATCTCAGATTTATAGGAATCGTTAATTATCTAGGAAAACTTCTACCCACTCTCTGTTCTGAAACAGAAGCTCTCCAGATACTTACTTACTCAAGAAGATGTACCCTGGCATCGGGAAGCAGACCAAGAGGACATGATGAAACGACTCCACACAAGTCACCGAGGCATCCAAGCAACACTCAAGGGGCTAGAAGCATGTTGTACTAGCCACATATGGAGGAAGGTATAAAAATAACTATTAGCCAGTGTAGGTCATGCCAAGATTGTTCCCGAAGACAAGTGCGCATGCCAATGCAGACTCAGGAAACGCCAGAGCTACCTTGCTAAAGAATAGTTTTAGAAATTTTTCATCTAAATAATAGAAATTTCCTAGTTGTGTTAGACAACATTGATATAATAAAACTGAACGCCACTAAACTTTTAAGTTTGCTGAAAATATGCAGTAAGAAAAAGTAAAAATATTTGTAGCGAATGGTGTGTGTGTGTGTGTGTGTGTGTATCTGTATGAACGTGTATGTGAAGACAAATAACTCAGAAACCATACAAATGGAAATGACAGGCTTCATATTCCGTTTAGGTGCTAAACTCATATTGAGGTATGTGAAACACACAAATGGCTTTCTCCCACTGCAATTATTACCATTTATTTATTAGTTTCTCTTACTTCTGTCACCGGAAATTCATATTTGAGGTCCCAAAGTACGAAAAAATGTTTTTGGCTAAAAGTCAGTAGGTATGAACAAAATATCTCAACAACGAAAAATCCCAGGAAGCTACTTAAACTTGATATTCCGTTTAGGCATCACTGCATCTGACAAGAAAGTTTCGGGCAATCGGAAGTGGGACTTGACTGATTTTTTTTGTTTTGTTTTTCGCGATTTTCTCAGAAATGGCTCCAACGATTCTCTTTAAATTTCATATGTGCAAACACACACACATAAATACCTATCACTTTTGGTTGACAAATTTTCCTGGGAAAATTGATTTTTTGGGTGGTGGTGGTGGGGGAACAGGAGCATTCAGCTTTCCTCTAGAGTACCACTTCAGTAAAATGTATCGTTGTGCCATACATTAATATACATTAGAAGCACTGATGGAATTGAAAAGTTGAAGAAAATCGGTTAACAGAAGTGTGATTTAACGGAATAGTTTTTGATTTTTTGAAATTTTCTCGATAACGACTACAACGATTTTCTTTAAACTTGGTTCAGGTCGACTATTGTGTAGTTTTTCCATGATGTGGGTCGTGCTTTTTCCTCTTATATCATCGTGGCTCCCAACATTTGTTAAATCCATCTGCTATCTTCGACCCTTTTCACATGCCGCAACCATCCACTTCTACTGCTATTAATAAATCATTTCTATCTGCTGAAAACTCAATATCACAATATCGGGAAAAGGTTCTCTTCAGACTCATCAGACTTCCGTAGCTCAATGATGGCGTACTGGACTTGGAACGCGGAGGCCTCAGGCTCCAGTACAGCAGAGCTGCCATTAGATTATTTATTTATTGAATATTTATAACTGCATGGTATATATAAATGCAACAAGTAAATATGATATAAGAAATACTCTGACATGAATGGCAGTTATCCAGTGAACTGAGATTAGATATCCAGGAGGGCGCGAGGCCAACGGCGCTTCAGCCGTCTTTTGAGATTACCTGAGAGGATGTTTGAATAGAGGTCTTGGATGAGGGGATTTGGATAGAGCGATAGTAACTGTAGAATTTGTTGATCGGGGTTTTGCGAGGTCGTTGACAAACGGGATCTTCAGGTCGTTGTGAATGGTGCGGTTGGTGACGTAAAAAGAGGCGTCGACAATGCGTCGGAGGATTTTTGACTGAAGGGTTTGAATTCTATTGAGGTTGGAACGCTTAGTAGTGCCGTACAGTTCTAGTCCGTATGTCCAAATACAGCGAAGAGTGAGATGTAAAGTGTCTTTTGTTCAGAAGTGTTAGTTTAGAGCGTTTGTCAAGAAGTCAAGCCAGAAGTCTGAAGTTTGGTTGAGGGTGATTCGTTCGTCTCGTAAGAGGATTCCATGTGAGTCGCTTGTCTATTTATAGTCCAAGATAACGACCGTGGTCTGTGGGAGAAATAGGAGAATTGAACAGGAGATGGGAGGGAGTACTTTTTTGTTTAATGTGAAAACTGTGTATTGGGATTTATTAAGGTTGATTTTTATTCCCTATTTTGTTAACCAGAATTCAAGTGAGTGATGATGGATTTGCAAGGAGCGCCTGGAAAGAACGGGATCGGTATGAGGTGATAGGATTGTTGTATCATCAGCATAGATGAATGGGCTAGTGTTGGGGTGCACGGGGATGTCGGCAATATAAATTGTACATAAGATGGGTGCCAGGATGCTGCCCTGGGGCACTCCGGCTAGGATGGGATAGATGGAGGAGGTAGATGAGCCTTGGGCGACTTGGAAGAATCGATCACTTAGAAAGGATTTCAGGACAGGGTAGGAGACCCCTGAGCTTCCACAGTAAACCTTCGTGCCACACGCAGTCAAAGGCTCTAGAAATGTCTAAAAAAACGCCAGCACAATATTGTTTCAGCTCAAGGGAGGTAGTGATAGTATCTACAATGCATGCGCCTGCTGGATAGTGGAGTGACCACTCCAAAATCCAAGTTGGTGATGTGGGATGATTTGAAGGATTTTAGGATTGATAGGACATGACTGAAGAATTTTTTCGAGAACTTTTCCTAAAATAGGGAGGAGGCTAATGGGGCGATAGGAGTAGGACAATGGGGAGGTTTATTACGTTTGAGGATCATTCGTATTGAAGAAAATTTCCATAGGATTGAGAAATATGTGGTTTTGAGGACTGCATTATAAATAGATGTTAGGAAAATTATGGTTTTACGGGGGAGTTGTTGAAGGATGTTTGAGGTTATTAGATCGTAACCAGGACTTTTCTTCTTGGGAAGACTGGTAATGATTTTAATAACCTCAGCTGGAGTGATGGGTTTGGGCGGAAGTGAAAGAGGCAGAGGAGAGTCTAGTTCGTTTGTGACGACTGAGTTATGATTTGGGTCCAGGATGTCGGAATGAGGAACGAATATAGAGGTAAGATATGTGGCAAAGATATCTGCTTTTTCGTCGCTAGACTTCCAAGAGCCGTCCTCGCGACGAAGAGGAGAGAGAAGGGACTGGTATTTAAGTAGACGTTTTGTGGTATTTTATAAAGAAAGGTCTTCTGTTGTGAGTGTCGCAGTATAGTTGGCATATGATCGGAGTTCGTTTTTTAGTTCTGGTCAGTGCGTTGAGTGAACGTTTATGTAAAGGGTACCTATTACGTTGCCAGTGGGCTCTTGCTCGTCGTTTCTGAGTAATGAGCATCCTTAGATGTACTGGTAAGTCGTAGGATACGGGGGATGTTTGATTAGCTGAGAAGTACGTTGTTGCCTGCCACATGCTTTGTTGTGTTGTTTGTGTCAAATGTTCTACGTTAGTATCTAGTCCTGTGGTGTTTTAAGTGAAGTTTTGAGTCAATTTTATCCTCCACATGTTCCTAAAATTGTCCCAGTTGATCGGTCCGTTAATTAAGGTAGTCTAGGAGGAAGGATCTTAGGTCTAACTCTTTACGTTTCTACAGCTCACTGCGCAGTAATGGGAAGTGTTTATAACGAGATCACACTGCTCGGGGGTTGACAGTGCACTGACAATGCTTCGGACGTCAAGGAAAGATCATCGCGCCTCAAAATTAAAAAAAAAAGTTATTAGATGGACTTTTAGCTGAGACTGCTTATTTACCTGGACAAGAAGGGTACTCACCTTTCAGTCTGGAGGGCGGCAGATGAGGCTGTTGGTGAAGCCACTCCTTGATCTGCGACACGTCGGCTTTCAACTGGGCTGCAGTGTAGCCAACGTCTTCCAGGATACGTTCTTTTTGTGCTGAGCTCAGTGCAGCCAATAACATCTGTTCCATCTATAAAGCACATTTTGCAATTATACTAATGCTAAATTACTGATTCAATTCTAAAAGAAAAAACTGTCCGTGAACCGATTATTGTACACTGAGATCGAACCTCACCCCGCAGATTTTGGTGACCAGCTACTATTACACAGTTACAAATATTATATCCATATTTTTAGGAATGAACGTGTAACCCCTTAATTACTAACCCAGTTAATAAGTTTCCGTGTAAATATGTGCTCACCGGGCATTTTTAATGATTTGGACTGTTCCATACTCATTGCAAGAGGAAGATTGCCATCTTGACAAATCATCAAAACAGAGATTTCAGTATCGCCTAAGGGTGAACCTGAACTATAATGAAACTCGTGATTGTAGTCTCAAAGCGCTAATTGATACAATTTTTACAATTACAATTTAGACTAAATGTTTAGTTTCACGTTAATTTAGTCATGAAATGGAACATGAGACTTTAGCGGCCCCATCTCCCGAATACCCTCCGAATCCTCCTATAATCAATTTCCTCGGAAAAGAGATTCAATTAAAAGATACAAGTCTTAATATTAGTAGAGGGGGTATCCAAAACTTGTATTACTTATAACACTTTTCGACCTCGGATTTAGCTGGCTCTGGATAGAGCAGGACGTTGTAATGATTGAAAAAGAAAAAACCGCAATTCTGAACTGTTTAAGAGATAAGTTGATCTGTTTGGACCTGGAGAGGATTGCTAAGTCTTTCTATAGTACCAGTACTTTATGCTCGTTAACAAGCTTGGAAGTCAGGACTACTTATCGTATAGTGTACCATTAGATATAATTAGGGTTGTGAGTCAAGTAAGGATGTCATCGAATAAAGGTTAATTGTGTACAGTAAGGGTGTTAAGTATGAGGTAAACTTGGAGTCAACTTGTGCTCTCTGTAACTATAGTCAGGAATTCTTGGATCACTTGTTTATTGAATGTTCTGCATTTTCTTTTAGAAAAAGAGAAACTTTTAGAAAAAGGTAAAGCAAGCTATTGGTGCTTCGTGGATCTGGTAAAGTCCTTTGGTTCAGTGCTAAATAATGTGGCAAGTATTGAGCGATAAAAGACTTAATAAAGGACAGCAGTTTTCTATCCATAGTCGATATAAATGTACAAGGAATTATGTCCATACTAATAACTTGGAAGCGAAGGAGTTTGTTAAACGCAGGGTGTAAAATATGAAATATTTTAAGCCTCTTTCTCTTCATTCTCGTAAATGAATTAAATAATTGAGAATTGTGAAGGAGAATAAAGCAAAGCACACATAACGTTCAAGCAGCTCCAGGAGTAGGACTTCTTATTATGCATATGCAGATCTTTGGTACAGCGGATTCGAAAATACCCTCCTGTCAGTGATAATGTTCTAGTAGATGAGTAGGCTAAGAAAAAGTTACGAATACTGAAAAATCAAAGGCTATGATGGTCGGCGACAGGCGTAGGAGACTGCGAGTAAGAATGGTCTTGGAGTAGGTGAAAAGTGAATGAGTGGGTGTCCACATAAGGCAGGAAAATGGAATTTGAAATAAGAGAAAAATCAGCACGGTAGTAAGGTACTTGTAAGTCTTCACCTTAATCGGAAAATCAGTTCAAGCGCTGGAAATGCAGTGTCTAAGAAAGTGTTAGGCAAGACCAAAAGGGATAGGATTATGATAACGACTGTAAGAAGAGACCTAGGAGTCTGACTTTCACATGGTCAACTCCGCTAATTCGGTTATATGACCAAAATGTCAGAGGACCAGATTCCAGTATAGTTCATGAAGCCACAGTGGAAGGAAGAAGAACAGTGTGTGAGAGTGTTTTGTGAGTTCCGAAGAAAGTGGGAGCAAGACGTGAGGGAAGGTCTTTAGGTTAGATGGGTAGAATGGAGTAGCGGAAGAAGGTTGGCCAGGAATAGGGAAGAACGGAGAAAACCTCTATAAGGCCTCAGACGTCTGGGCGGTAGAGAGGAACAGACTGTGAGGATGATAAAATGCATTCTTAGAATTGGTATTCTGATCAGCCAAGTGAAAGAATTACTCTTCATCTAAAGAATTCTGAATATTTTTTTTTTATTTTCTGGAAGAGCGGTCCAACATTTCCTTCTATATGTATAGCACATTATCAGTTTTATTTCAAACATTATTCGAGAATATGGGAATATTGATTTTAGAGAGATTCCTGACGTTACACTTTACTCTTACTTGACATTAGAAGGTCTGATGGAGGGTGTGACTGCTGGAGGCGGTACTGCTGACTCAGCCAAATAGAAGGAACCATATATATGAACAAGATATGGTTCCAAACGCCTAAATCTAAATTTATTTATTTACTTCAATCTGCTTGCAAAGCTCAAAATCTTATAGCAGCGAGTTGGAGACGTAATTACAAATGATAAAAACCTCAAAAACAATAGCACTAGAAATAACGTATATAATTATTTTAAAAACAACAGATTTTACCTGATATTTAATTAATGTAACCAAACAATGTAATGCAATAAAGTAATTTTTAATTTAACAAATCCATACAGATAATCAATATCTTCAAGTCGTACACTTGTAATCAAGTTAATTCATAGAATATAATCAACAGCACCTATTCATCATTTTCAAACAGAAATGAATAAGTTATTCTGAAGACCCACATAAAGTGAACGATGTTTACAAAAATAGAAGAAAAAAAAATTAGATTTCCCAAAGAACTTGCAGACTAACCAAATTTACTAATAGAATACAAATAATCTATTTAATTATTAGGTATTAATATCTCACCAACAAATAACGCAACTTAAGCCTTCGTTTACAAAACTAAATCAAAATTATCAGCTTTAGATTGTATCTAATAATAAAAGCTGCTCTATCTTTGAGAGCAAAACATATAGTGTCAATTATGTACCAAGAAATGGATCTATCTCTGTACACCTGAAGTATGGAACACGCCAAAGAAAATGCGGAATACTGTCCTAACCACTGCCACAAGATTCATCAACGAGAATGATTATGCCTCATTGCTTTTAGAAAAATACGGATGGTCTTGCATCCAGCCAGTCTGCAACGGGCAGCTACACTCACCTTATTTATGTGAATATTAAATTTTAAGTAATATTCTTCAAGACCAGGCAGACTAATGTTCTGGTAGTATAGATTAAACGAAGAATTTGAGACAGAATTAACGTCTCTACAGCAAATTATTTTTCATTCCATCTAGAATAAAATTCTTGTTTCTTTCAATATAATCCGCATCTTCCTCCAGCCAAATATTTAACATCCCAATTCAGTCAAATGGTTTCTTAGATGCAAAGTCCAATTAAACGAAATAGAGGCACAGCCTATTAATAAAGAAAGCCTTTGAAAGCACTGCTCTGGTAATCTGTCATTGGGCATATTCAACAAACGAGTCCACCACCCTATCAGTCTTTTAAAAACTCGGAACTGTATATGAACCACACCAGCTTCAAGACGCACAAAAGCATTCGGGGTATTTTCTGTGATAGTCTGCTTCTTTTTGGGGGTCATCGACTGGTTTCGGGCGTTCGCCCATCTTCAGGATGCGTTTGTCAGACAGAGATAACACAGACTTGACTTTTACACACTCAAAAATATGCTATTTCATGTAGGTATTACTTTTATAATTATTAGAATCTATGGATCAGCCGTAAGGATAAAAGCTTGAGCCACTATTTATTGTGACAAAAGCATGTCTGAGGTCGACGAATAAGGCCCACAAATGTCTTCCTTTCATTCTCAAATGAATATTTACAGCTGCCGATAAAGCAAGAATATTGCATCAGTGCAACTCTTTCTTTTTCTGAACCCCATCTGTTGCCCGGCTATCAGGCCTTTGTTTTCAGACCAAAGGATTAATCTGTTACATATTAAAGAAGAGAATAATTTAACTATTGTAGTCAATATTGCAATTCCGCGGTAATTACTTGGGTCATTACCATTCCCCTTCTTTAAATATATATCTTTTTTATTTTTAACCAGGAAAGGGGAATTATTTCATATATCCTTGTTCTGTTGAATAAGTTGAATAAATGATGTATCCAGGAAGAGGGAAGTACAGGGATTCTACCTGTCCAGGTAATACTGTTTCCAATCAGCCACAGAAATCGGACATTTTCAAACATTTTAGGCCGGAAAGAATAACGGTATTCCAGAATTCTGATGGATTATTTACATATAAGTAGAAGACCAAATTTTAACATTTCATAATAGTTGATTTTTTGAAAAATTTAATAGGGAGCGGTAAGAATCTTTTGCATTCATATATTCCTTTACTGATTCAAGAAAGAAATTAGACTTAACGAGATTTATATAAATTTGATACGACCTTTTTAGCTTTTAGACAATCCTTTATGTACAATGGTTTACTATTCCTCTTATAATTATTTGGAAATAGCATTCCTGATTTCTCCATTATTTGCTGAATTGTTAAATAAAAGTGGTCACATAAATCTGAAACAGAGTAGTTAAAACTGTCCAAATATGACAAATTTCTGTTCAAGCCCCAGCAGTCGAATGACAATCCACAAGTGCACGGTCCTCCCAAGGAGCCACCATCCCCACCCTGCCCAGGCCAACAGACAGATACATACAACAAGCTAGATAGTCGGACAGAACTGAAATACTAAGAATTTGAAAGTCCTGAATAAATGCTGGGGCTCCAATTGAAAACGAAACTAAATCTACGGTGCTACATTGCTGGGAACCCAAAGAAATGAATTTACCAGGGAGGTCATTTATGATCCAAACATATAATCCGTAAGATTCCATTAATCCGGTTTATTAAACCTACTAAGATACAAAATAGAGGAATGCAAAAACATCTCTTCTTCGGAAGTATTTAACTGATTATTTAAAAGATGAAGTAACATCACTTAATCCATTAGCCAACAGTGTAACAATATCATTGTACTGCTGGCCAAGCCCCAGTAGACAACACCAAGAAGGAAATAGTCTCAAAAGCTGACATCAACATGCATATCCATGCAGTGTTGCAATGAATTAATTTTTCCATTTCACATTTTCTTCCTAGCCAGAACTCCGCTTGCTCTTTCTGTGCTATGAGATCTAGTAGCTGGGAACATAAAGGCACAAAATCATTTACAAACGATGGGAGATGGCTAACAACTTGGCACAGATAACCACGTTTCACTGAAACAATGTCCAAAAGAAGAAATAAATTATAAATATCAGTAAATAAATTATTAATTTCCAAAGAAGACTAAGTATATATAGTACTGAATCCTTTAAGGTTCCAAACACAGATGATAAATCACATACATTTTTCACTTTTGAAAAAAGTGTGAACTGTAGTTCCTTCGGGACTATCAATATCTAGGCCTCTAGAGAAAGTAAGAAAATCTTTTTCAGAGTTGATTACAGCAGGGCAGCCATCATTTTCACCTATTCCAATAACACCATTTCTAAACAACATACTTAGTTTTTGCTAACTTTTGTAGATCTTTACCTAGTTTAAATAGTTGGTATATTTCACCATTCATGTTTTGAAAATTATATTGGTAATATCTTTGTTGTGGTGGTTGGTTCCGCAGAGCTGGAAAGCATCAGAGACATTTTCCGTGGTAGCCTGCTTCATTTTGTGGTCATCGACCGGTTTCGGGCGTTCGCCCATCATCAGGATGCGTTTTTCAGACAGTGTGACAACACAGACTTGCACAGAGCAACTTACTTTCACACTAACTGAAACTAAGTGTGTGAAACTCTCTGAAACTCTCAGTTAGTGTGAAACTAAGTTGCTCTGTGCAAGTCTGTGTTGTCACACTGTCTGAAAACGCATCCTGAAGATGGGCGAACGCCCGAAACCGGTCGATGACCACAAAATGAAGCAGGCTACCACGGAAAATGTCTCTGTTGGTAATATCTTATTTGAAGAAATCTGTTGAAATAATTCAATGGAAAGAGAATTTCTGTTTGTCTTACTGCCCAAGATAATCTAGTTTATCTCGATTTCGCCAATATTGGAGAATCAGAATTCAGAGATCTCTTTAATCTAAAAACATTGTCCAACTGATCGGCTATCAAATTAAAGCCAACAGCATTCGAGATTATCTTAAAATGGAAATTAGAACATCATTATTATTATAAGAGAACACCAGAGAGTCTAATAATGTTCTTATTAAATCAAGATTGACATTTCAGTAATTTGTCTTTCAAATTCTGAATTTTCGAAATTAAAACAGTTTTTAAAACAAGGTTGGTTGGCGGGGGAGTCCAAAACAAAAAATACTTTTAAAGTTTTTTAACCTTTAAATGATTTTCTATTTTTACATTTGTAAAAATGGTAATAATTCGTTTTCTAAGTAATGGTAAAAATTGATTTTGTAAATGTTGGTAATAATTCGTTTATTCTAACGCACCTGAGGTTTAACTCTTTGACGTTTCTAACTACATATTTGTAATTTTTCTGTTTCTTTCTTTGTTTTATTTTCATGTAGATACTGAGGAAAGGTGTCCGAAACGTCGACAGAATAAACTTTTATTATTATTATTATAGTTCGGGTGCCTAATGGCGCGGGACCTAAGCCTATGTGGCTCTTATCCCCCCAATACCCCCCCCGTAACCCCTTAATTAATCTCCCCCGGTAAATTGCCGGTTAATCGGCGTTATCCCAGATATCCCTAAACTCCACCTCGCAGGCAATACTGCGATGAGTGGTGCCCTCAGCAAATACACGAAACCTCGTTTCCAGCGAACACGGGACACTGACGATAAGTAGTGGTACACCGTTTCCCTAAACTCCGTCGTCGCAGTTCTGACAAGGGAGTGGACGTCTCCCTACATTAACACAAGTGACTGGGACACCCAAGTGTGTCCAGGCACTATCCTACCAAAGTCCTCCGACCGTCCTTGCGGGACAGGAGATACTCCGAAGTTCCCTGCTTACTTGTCTTTATAAATCTTTTGCTTGGAGGCACCCCTGCGTGTCCCCCCAGCGTTTCTCCAAAGCTCTTGTCTCCCAAAGTCTAATCTGTTTGTCGCGAAACGTCTTTGTAACGGCCAGGGCTGGTTCAGGACCACAAAATGGTAATGATGATCCCTCCCTGGCCAGCCGATCCGCCCTCTCATTGCCCTCTATACCCGCATGTCCGGGTATCCAATAGAGATGCACCTTACCCCTCCGAGCCAAAGCGTTAAGCCTTCTCCTACATTCTCCCACTAATTTCGAACTCCACCACGGCTTACTCAAAGCCCTTAGTGCGGCTTGACTATCAGAGAAGATCCGCACTTCCTTAAACTCTCCTAGCCACTCCCCCCACAAGGTGGCAGCATTCAATGATGCCCACCACCTCAGACTGGAAAACTGTGGCCAAACCACCTAAGGCCACCGAACTCCCTCTATCCAACTCCTGAAACCATGCTCCCGCCCCCGACAGGCCAGTACCCTCCTGCCTAGAGCCATCTGAATAGCAGCGAATAATACCGCTGCCCGACTCCGTTGGCCTCGTGAGGTTATCATCCCCTATACTACCAATCGTAATCTCATAATCTCTCTCAAATCCCCATTTCTTGCTCGTCTCATCAAGCTTGGATAGCAGAAATCGGTTCACTCGCCAAATTTCGTCCTCGATCCTAGTGTGATCCCCCCGAAAGGTTCTCACCCATTCTTCCTTGCACCTAATTCTGAGGTACCCTTTCACTGCCACCCCCGTTACCACATACTGAAGAGGGATTAGCCCCAACAGCATCTCCAGTGCCACCGTCGGTATCGTTCTCATCGCGCCAGTGATAGCCAAACAGGCCATGCGCTGCACTCCTAGAAATTTCTTACTGTTCCTTCCCACCAAGGTACCAGACCACCATGCCACTGCAGCATAGAGTATCCTTGGCTTCACCAACTTCTCATAAATCCAGTGGATGCCTCGGGGATTAACTCCCCAGGTGTTACCCGGTAATCTCCTACACTGCCAGAAAACCTTCTGTCCCTTCTCACATACATACTCAATGTGAGCCCGCCAATTCAACGTACTGTTGATGAGGACCCCCAAGTATTTAACCTCTCTGCAAATTTGCACTTCCTTGCCGAAGAGCCTGGGTCTCCCAAGCCCTTCCAATTTCATTTTCCTGGTAAAGAGAACTAAGGAACTTTTGTCCGGGTTGACGGACAAGCCATAGTTCCTACACCACTGCTCCACGTAAGATAACGCCGACTGCATCAAGTCACTCACCACACTCAGACGCTTCCCTGTGATTAGCATTACCCCATCATCGGAGTACATCTGCAGGTAAAATCCCCTACGGTTCTTCTCCCAAAGTAGCTCATCAACGATGAGGCACCACAAATGAGGAGACAAACTCCCATCTTGGGGAAAGCCCCTACTAGCTTTCACCCTTCTCTCCGCAACTCCCAAACGAGAATAAACTATCCTCGAAGACAGGAGGTTGACTATCCATCTAACCAGGGTCCCATTCACACCCCTCTCCTCCAATAGCACTCTAATTCTATCGTGGGACACGCTGTCGAAAGCCCCCTCAATATCGAAGAAGCATCCCAGCGCGTACTCTTTAGACTCCAACGTGTGTTCAATTCTCCCCACCAAATTGTGGAGCGCAGTCTCTGTTGATCTCCCCGCCAAATAGGTATGCTGGTTCCCGTGAAAGGCACTCTTTATGTCGCAATCCTCCATTAAGAAAAGTTCGACCAACCTCTCTAAGCCCTTCAACATGAAGGACGCGAGGCTGATTGGCCTGTAAGCTTTAGGGTCGAGATAATCCAACTTCCCTGGTTTGGGAATGAACGCGACCATACTGACCCTCCAAGTCCAAGGGATATAGCCCTGACTTAGGCTATCCCTCAGTATTCCTACCCATGTACTTCCGAACATGTTCCAACTCTCCTGAATCAGCACCGGGTACAAACCATCCATACCCTGCGACTTGAATTTACTAAAAGTAGCGAATACCCAACTCGCCCTCCTCAAAGTAACCACTTAAACCTTTTCCAGTCTTCCTCCGCGTTACTCTCCCTAGCCTTCCTCCTTAACCGCCTCATTTGTCTATTTAAGGCAGTTAGTCGGGCCGTCCACCACTGGACCTTCCTAGGCAATACTTCATGCTCAGGGCATGAGGTCTCATAAGCGCGAACAATCGAGCGTGTGGTCCAATCCACTATCTGATCCAGGTCCTCCCCCTCAGCCGGCGGTCCACCCGGACCTAACCTATCATTTCTCAAGGCCGAGGTAAATCTACCCCAGTCCGTTCTTCTCGGATTTCGAAACTTCTTCACCTCTCCCATCTCAAGACGCAGGGTGATTCTAATGCCTCTATGATCGGACAACGTCCAGTCATCCATAACCTCCCAACCTGTCGTCCAGGACAAAAATTGCCTGGAATCCACCGTAATATTTATCACTTCTTCCCTATTCCTAATAACAAAGGTAGGTTTCTTACCTCTATTTAAAAGAAAAAGGTTTCTACTTACCAAAAACTCCGCCAGTGACACCCCGCGCCGGTTGGTGTCGCTACTTCCCCACAACGTGTTGTGTGAGTTGGTGTCGAATCCAACCAGCAGTGACAGGTTCTCCTTCTCGCACCAATCCACCAGACGCTCCACTGCCCGGCCAGGTGGTGGCTCCTCTGAATCATAGGGTAGGTAGGCCGACAAAGACCAGTCTGCCTGTTACCTCTCCTATCCTAATCGAAACTACCGTCAGGTCTCTGGAACAAAACTCTCTTAACATTGAACACTCCATATTCTTAGACACCAGGACACAAGTCCTGGGCCTATCTACTCCACAATCATAAAATGTTCTCAACCCCATACCACCCCATCCGACCACACTGCCTCGGATGGTATAGGGCTCCTGTATTAGACCTACCATCAAGGGTGTTTCCCTGATGACCTCAGCCATCTCCGCTACAACTTCCCTGCTCCTATGTGTGTTGTATTGGAACACTCTAAACATGAGAAGACTACTTGCCTCCACTCTCCTCCTTGCCGAGCTAGCCTCGTTGTTTGACCTCCTTCCTTTTGAAGGTAATCCTCGTTAGCTCGTAATAGGGCCTCCACTCCTTCTCCTCCAGAATTCGGAGTGAATGGGGATCTATAAGGAACACCATCCACATACCTTTATCCTTCTCGAAGGAGCTCAGTATTCTCCAGAGATCCGTTTGCAGACCAGGATTCTGCCCTGCCAAGCGCTCCAGAAATCTCTCTAAAGGACATCTCTTACCTGGCACCCAAACGGATACCCGAATCATCTTGGGGATATCCTCCCCCTCCAACATAGCATACTGTATGTCACCTCTGGGTGTGACAGCCTGTCTGGCTGTCCAGGCCCTAGTCCTCTCGTCGCCGCAAGTGATAAGGAACATGCCCTCACTTACCACGCCAGACTCCTCAAATTGTGGCCACCAGCCTTTATCAGCGGTGCCCTTCCTGCTCTCGGTATCGTCCAGAGCACTCACAAGTTGTGCTCTGACGTGCTTCGCGTCGTCCTCGGTCATAACTTCACGTCTATCCTGACCACGGCGACCTGCGACTTCTTGGCCTTTTCCACTTTCGGGCGTTTGGCTTCGGGGACGCTTTCTGGCGTCTCCTCCATACCCTTCTTCTTCTTCTTCTTCTTTCTCTTCTTGCTAGACTCCCTCGTCTTGGTTTCACTCGGGGTCCGCCTTTCGGCGGTCCCCTCGCTTCGACCAGGGGAAGCCAGCAAAAGCTCCTCAATACTCTTATTTAAACTCTCTGTGGAGGCACCCCTCTCCAGGCCTCTCAAAAGAGAAGCCTGGAGGTTCCCGGCAGTTTCCTGCCTCGAGGATGCGCCCCCACTGAACTCACCTACTTCTACTACATTGGTGGAACAAGTAGCCATGACTACCGGTGTGCCTTGTTCCTCAACAGCACCGGAGACCTCGTGGAGATTTTCGCACCCTCATCTGCCACGGACTGAGGGCCTTGATTAATTTGTCCTTCCCATGTTTAATGATTTTTGAAAGGGAGGGTATAGTGTTAGTGAGGTATGTGTGAATGTGGTGTTGAACTGTATGGTGTTTGCTGTTTCCTCTCCAGGTCCCTACGACTACAGGTACCTGGACGAATCCCCAGCGTGTAAGTCGCTCCCCCACATCCGCCCCAGGTCCTCCAGTGTCCAAATAGACTCTCTGAAGTGAAGACCTGTTTTCGGAGGCCCAAGAATGGGCCTCGTCAGGGCAGCGTGAGATCGCTGGTTTGTCTGTGATGTAAAGTAAGTGAAATTGTTGCCACGGCGGGTGCAGAGTAAATGTCGTGTAGCCCCGTGGTGGTGTCTGCCGCCCTTGTCCGATTGGCCGTGCAGAGCACGTTGTCCAGTCCCCGCGGCGTGGACGCTCGGGTTGGCTCCAACCCTGCGACTGGAATCGCCTAGGCTTTCCACCAGTCACAGGGCTGTATGGGGACCAACTATGGAATGTAAAAAGTTATAAAAAAAAAAATTATATGACTTAGGATCGGTAACTGGACTGAGCATCTGCTTCACTACTCGACTTCCAAGTGGCATCTTTGTTGATCGTTCTACATCTCTGCCACAATACAAATGAAAATTGTAACAATAGCCTTCATTTCCACATAACGCCCAGAGCTGTTAGCCAAATCGAATAGGCTTTCCTCTAAAAAATTGTTTTATTGGATGGCGTACATAGTACCTGACCATCATTTCATCTACAGCGAGATGTTCCTCAAAAATATTTTTGAATTTTCTATTATACTTTGAAGCCACGATCCTTTTTATTACCTGCAGACTCTTTATTATCAGCAAAATGAATCATTGCTTTTATTTCGTTATATCTATTTCGGTACACATTATTTTTAGCAAGGCATATTCCTAGATCTTCGTCTTTAGCCCAATAGTCTCTCTCACTTGAAAAACAGTGGTAACTGGAAAAAATAAAAAAATAAAAACAATAGACCTTTTCATTTCATCCAGTATAATTCGAAAATTAGGCTTATTTTTTATTTCTTTAGCATATTTCTCAGTTTCACATGTGATAAAATCAAAATATCCTTAGCAAAAAATTGTTGAAATATATCAGTAGGAGTTAGGCCTTGCAACATATTTTCAATCTTTTCAAAATTACATGCTAGGGTCTGCAAAATTGCATTTTGTAGGGTCTGTTTGCTAAAGAATCAGCTTTAGGTTTTCTATAATTATTTTCGTTACCTGGACCTTTGGTACATGTTTTACGTTTATTTTTTCTTGACATTGCCGGCTGAGCTTCGTCATTGCTCTCTTTCTTTTTCATAACATTTTTAGTCTTAGTGATTTCAATACTGATACCTGTTGTGCTTTCCTCTGCTATATTGAGCTCCATCTTTCCTGGAATATCATTTAGAATTGGACATCTATTCTTCATATTAAATCTTTTCTCAATCGTCAGTTCATCAGTATGTGGGGGTAAAGCGATTACATCAGCTTCAATTTCAGCGGAAAGAAAGTATACTGTTGCTTTTTCAACTGTAGTGAATATTTTATTGTGTGACATACTGACCTATCAAAAAATAATAATTAGTTACCACTTTAGACCAGCGTCCTATTTGTAGGACAGCTACTTTCTAAATAAATAATTCAATAATTTTTTAAATTATCTACACCAATTATTGTTTTCTATCCTCTAAAGTAAGGAATCTTTATAAAAATGAATTGTATTTTTCTCTTACTCTTCAATAAGATTTCTAGGAAATAAAAGTATATGAAGATTTCAAAACTCTGAAAATAAAGATGTTTATAGATCCACTACAGCAAAGAAACTGATAGCTGCAGCAATTCGACCTATAAATAACTGTTACCGTGCACTGACAGGGTTTTATAAAAGGGAAGAAATATTATTTTTATCATGAACATGTGGTGACATTCCTATTGCCTGCCCTATAAATATGACACTGGGCGCTAAACGTGTGTAGGTATTTTTGCTGTTTCAATCATGTTGGTGAGGAAAGCCAAGATGCGCGATTTGATTAAAAATATGAAGATTAGTGGACTCTTCAATTGAATATGTTGTAAATTTAGGCATGTAGATAAACTTCGGAAGACGAAATCAATATTTGTGGTTACTACATAAAAGGTACACTTATTTAACACCAGCTTTTAATATACAAAATGAAATGAATATCGTATCAATAGAATACTCGACTATTAGGATCATGAACCCATCTATACGAATGTCGGAGACTTGCCCAGTGATGAAGACAGGCTTGAACTATGAGAGCTTGTTTAATATGGTAGTTAGAGCGCAATACTGGATAACATCCATGATTTTATCCGTCCGTTTTTGGTTCTGATCGGTTTCTGATTCTCATCCATCGTCAGAGAGATTTTAAATCAATTCGTGTAGAGAGATAACATCAACTAGATGTTTATATCACGCACCACAAGTGTTGAACTAGTTGAACTCATTTCTGTACACGAATTGATTCAAAACCTTACTCTTGACGATGGATGGGAATCCGAAACCGGTCAGAACCAAAATAATGAAGCATGCTACGACGGATAATATCATACTATGAGAGCTTATTTGTCGACAGTCATATGAATCAAACTTTTGACTCGGGGGGGGGGAAGAGAAGAAAAAAGTGTCACTAATTGATTGAAATTTGTTTTTTTCTACTTTTTTCACACAAATTTCTTACTAAGAGATGGTAACGCATTACCAATCACTGTTACGAAGTTCTGATGCATGTTTATCTGTTCTCTTATATTTTTTGTATAATGTCGAAGAACGACATGTACTTTTTTTTTCTTTTTTTAAAGGGCGCGTTAACATCTATGGTCATTGGGGCCCGTAGCCTTCTCAATGCACTGCCGGCTCCGCGTTATTAGTCCAACGCGCTAACTGAGCCAATTCCTTTCCTAACGACATGTACTAATTATTGTTTTGATATAAATTAACTGTTATAGACATTGAAAAGGAAAGTTCCATCACTGATTGAGAGATTAACCATGGGTGTACCACAGACAACCAAAGCAAACACAGATGTATTGTACATGATGTTACAATCGTATTGGGATCCTTCGACTATGGCATTACCATGCCATCTTCCTGTTAGTAATTACTATCATGTTTTATTAAAGTGTGAATTTGTATTACTTTCTTTTACTCCTAGTAAAATGAAATATCATGATCGTGCCAGATTTTCGAAACTAAGTTTTTACCGCAATACATGTTTTGGGGTTCTCTGAGTACAAAAAAGTATTTTTAATGATTTAGAGTTCCTACTTATTTCAATTTCATTTACCATTAAGTATTCCGGAATACACTGTAAATTACTGATTCCTTCATAAAAATCGCCCATAAAATGAACTTTGACCTAGAATATATTTCAACTAAATTATAGAGATCTGAAAATCATGATACTAGTTACAATTTAAAGAGACCGGCACTAATAATAATTATAGTTGCTACTTCACTTCTAACGTACAACATACAAAATATTAATAAATTTAATAGAATTCTGCTTATTTAGGGTCTTCCTAAAGACAAATAGACATCCTCCCCTTGCTCTACCAAAATTATATTTTTAATAACTGGGAGAAATTTTAGATCGTATTCTTCTATAAATATCTTTTTGAAAATTACATCATATCTTTACAGAAAAAATACATCATATTCCCTTAAAAAAAATCACAAAATACAACATTACCTAATTTACTTTTTAATCCACAAACATTATACGAAACAACGCCGAAATCACCATAACTATCAAAGCTTCTATCATGACCGAAAGTTCTATTATATTTTTACCTGGCTGATAATCGTTACTTTTTATGCGATTTGGTGCACGAGGTGGCGTCACTACGGGATTCTTGAGTTTCCATGGCTTTTCTCTTCTTTAAATTCATCTTTTTCATCGCCACCTACACCTCTCTTCCCTATCTGTTGAGAGTATTATCTTTTTTTAACTAGTTCATAATAGTAATAGTAACTTCCCATTAATAATAAGCCCAATTCTTCGAGCTTTACAATTTTGGTCAGACTCTTTATTAATTTTAATTTTGAATTTTTATTAATTTTTTTCGTAGAGTCTGGGACTCCTTTTCCAAATCCTCCGATATATACATCCTGGTATCTTTCATCCTGGAACTTAGAAGAAGTTTTCTTTTCTGAGTATTTGATAGAAACGAAACCAAAACAGGTCGCCGTACCTTATTGCTAACCATACCATTTGTTTTTATAAAATTCAAATTCGTTTTATTAATTTCAATGGAGAGGACTTTGCAACATAAATCCATTATACAATTCTCCAATTTTTCCGCATTTTCATCCGATAAATCCTCAATACCAAAAAATGTCCCGTTGTCTAGCCTTTCTAACAGACTCTATATTAGACTTTGTTCAAGTACACACCCTTTAAGCACCAAGTTTTCGTGTTTTAATTCTTTGTATTTTCTTTCCTGTTCCTCCAATATTAATGATAAATTCAAATTATTAATTTCCTTCTTTATTATCTGCTCAACGTGATAATTAATTTCGTTATTAACTTATCTAAGAGTAATGAAAATTCCTTCGCCTGAATCGCATGATTTAAATTAAAATATATTTCTATAAATCGAATATTACTTATTTATACGTAAAAATACAGTAAAACAAGTGAGAATTACTTGTATTAAAAGTTACAGCTTGTGAGAGTTCAAAGTATTTTTTATATACACTATTACATTTATTATATTCCACTATCACTTCCGTGACCTTAGATTTTACTTCAAAGCCTTGTAACTTTCGAAAAAATGTAAATTTTTACTTGAAACTTTCAAGTATGAAATTATGACGATACACAATTTGGTACAAAATCCACAAAATGAAACTAACTCTTTTTAGATCAATTTTATCTATAATCACAGAGCGAACTTTAATACGTTTTCACTGTACTACAGCTCGCAAGCAACTCTCCTCCAAAGTACCACTTCAGTGTGATGTAATGGTTTTACCACCTACATAATATTAGTAGACATTAGAAGCATTGATAGAATTCCAGATTTTAAGAAATTCGGTTTATAGAAAAGGTATTTGAGTTTTTTGGAATTTTTGCGAATACAACTATAATGATTTCTTATAAACTTGGTATGCTAACTTCACAGGTAAAGATTTATTGCTTTTAATTCCCCCCTCCCCCCAAAAAAATATTTTGGATACTTGTATAGAATTTATGATGTTAATTTCAAATTTTATATGTAGTGTTTTCAGAGCGCTCCACTAGGCCATACTATAATCATTTCTATACCTACCAAGATTAGTATGGTTGGTACTTATCCCTCCACCACCTCTATATTTATGTTAGGAAAAATACGTAAAATTCAAGTTTATAGAAAATTCGTCATTTGTGTTTATTTCAAAATTGTATTAATTAGAGTAATAGAAAGTCATGTGAATGCTTCTACCAGATTTATTTATTTGTATATAAGCTTATTTTTCAACATACAATAATACTTTATCATTTAGAAAAAATAATTTTTATTGTCTTCAAGTGTGCAAATCTTTACGATGTTTCTAGAGGAGGCTTCCAGGCAATCCATTGTTATTGATAGTTCCTTGTGGTAGTGATAATAGTAATTCACCAAATACCAGAATGCAAAGATGGCACTCACATTTATCTGCAATCGGAACTGTTATGCTTGTAAATACTAACAGTAAGTTTTTATTATTATTATTATTATTATTATTATTATTATTATTAAATATTATTCCAATTAATTTCTCTGCAGTTATTTAGATCCGAATTGATTATAAAAAAATCTACTGAGACCCGAAAAAATATCTGAAGTGGCTGCCCAAAACATGGGAGGCATATCCAGTAAGTAAGTGTACTGAGGCTCTCACGGCCGGAGGGATTTAGTTTTCGACATGTTGGCTACACTGTCGTGTAGCCTGATTCCTCCCCTCCGCAACGAGACCGGTTCGAGGTCAGTACGTTGAGAACTGTCGACGCGACAATACGTTTCCTGAAAAATGTCAATCTAATCTCCCGCCAAGTGTGAAATACGCGGCGTCATCCGCTATCTCGTTAGGAAGGGAAAACTCCGGTTGAGGTTTATAATGAGGTAAAAACTGCATATGGTGATAAAGCTATGAATCGTACAAGTGTGTTCAAGTGGTGTCGCGAGTTTAAAAACGGTCGTACGTCTGTGCATGATGATCAGAGGAGCGGAAAACCTTCAATTGTGACTGACGAAATTGTGGAAAAAATCGAAAATGCGCTCAGTGACGATCGCAGATTGACTGTGGTTGAACTTTCTGCGATGTTTCCGCAAATCTCCAGATCTCTGCTACACGAAACCATCACAAAAACCCTCGGTATCGGAAACTATCCGCGAGGGGGGTCCCAAAACAGCTGACAGACCAACACAAGTTGAATCGAGTGGAGGCCGGACAAGAGTTTTTGAGACGCTACAAACTCCATGGAGATGAATTTCTCCGCTCCATCATTACTGGAGATGAAACTTGGGTTGCACACTACACACCTGAAACCAAAAGGCAGTCTCAACAGTGGCGTCACACCTCTTCACCCTCCGCCAAAAAGTTCAAAACCACAATTTCAGCCAAGAAAATCATGGCATCCGTGTTTTGGGACTGTCAAGGCATAATTTTAATTGAATATATGCCTCAAGGGGAGACCATCAACTCTGCAAGATACTGTGAGACCCTAAAAAAATTGCGGAGGGCGATTCAGAACAAAAGGAGAGGCATGCTGACAAAGGGAGTCTGCCTGCTGCACGACAATGCCAGACCACACACGGCCAACGCCACGAAGGAACTGCTTGCCTCGTTTAAATGGGATGTCCTGAACCATCCCGCGCATTCCCCTGACCTAGCACCTTCAGATTACTATCTCTTTACCTCCCTGAAGCTGCACATGGGTGGAAAAAGGTTTTCAACCGACGAGGAGGTGAAGGGGAGGTGGAGAAGTGGACGAAGGGGTTGGCGGGAAACTACTTCGAGGAAGGCATCAAAAAATTAATACCCTGGTTCACCACCTGCATTGAGAGGAATGGTGACTATGTTGAAAAATAGCTTACATATGTACTCATGTAACCAGGTAATTTTTTTTTCAAATAAAAATTTTTGTAACCTACAAAAATTCAGTACACTTACTTACTGGACATGCCTCGTAAATGGACACGGTACGCCACTTTTGTTTTATCACAGTTTATCTCAGACTTAACTATTCACAGTCTTCATTTTTACTTTCAATATTTAATGTTGTAGTAAAAAAAAAAAAAAATCGAAGATCGGTAATGAAGAATTGTAGTACAGATTTTGTCACCGGTTTTCTTAAATTCAACAAATAATGCGGATATGTACTGTCGGAAGTTGACACTTTCTGCACCAGTTGGAAACAAGAGCTGCAGTTTTGATGGGGAGGTTAGAACCATTTGAATGGCTCTCGAAAAAATTGCAAAAGGACGCTGCTGCCGTTGTAGATGCCCGAAAATTAGTATAAAGAGATTGATATTAAAGGGGAAGCCGTGTTGTGTTGCATGGGTTCAAAGTCACCCTGCGGCGTGGAGGGTGATGAACAAGCGTATAAGTTATCCCGGAAAGGGGAGCCAATATGCAGCAACCCAACACACCTCTTTCCTACTGCACGGTTAAAAGGATCATTAGATCCTCCTATAGAGAATTTAAAATCTGTAGCCGAACCAAGCAGAAGGTAAACATGGTGGAGTTTTGTGGAGAATCCGTTACAGCTAACGGGTAGCAGAAGAGAGGCGGCATTTCCGCAATACAGCAGGATATGATTACCTCCAACGGCACTTGCATCGCAGTAGTAGTAGTAGTAGTGGTAGTAAAGAGCCCAGTGTGCCCACTGTGCCGGGTGGGCTACAATGGATAGCCTACATCTTGCGGTGTGTTCGATTTTGTATATATATACATAGGACGGATATTCAAGCGGTTTGCACCATTTGACACAGAATTTTCTTGAGAATGTTATGTATGGGGTGGGTCCTCACGTGTAAGGTTGGGCATGCCATGCAAGAATGTTCATGCCTGTCATTACTTTAACACAAATAATTTATCAAAGTGCAAACTTGTAGGCAAGGTTGGTTGATTTCCCTTGATTAAGGTGCTCTTTTAATAATAATCTGGGATATAATTGTGTTTCAAAGTTAGTTTAAGTAACAATATTGCTCCAGTATCTCTTTACGGCCCAGTCACGACTAATTAAAGTTATGGACAGATTTACAATTAAAAATCTGATATTGCTTGAGATAAAGAACAAATTTTGTACCACGTGCCAGCTTAGTTGCGTTGTCGAGATGTCGTTCAAAAGAAGGGATAGGAATTCAAAGTTCTGAAATTATTATAAACGTTTGGAGAAACAAGTTTTATAAATCAAAATTTTGTAATTAGTTTTGTTTTATTTGTTATTACATTTCTTTTTTTTTTTGGTAATCTTCCTCCGAGGAAGATTCGGGCGCCGAAGGCGCCAGGGTTGGAGCCCACCTAGCACATATATATTACGATTTGTTTTTTATAAATTCATGATTACTAGATATAGGAATGTCCATAAAACCAGTCCCATTGCTATCAGAAGATCTGTTGTGGTTCTCCTAGGGTAAGTGTTCGTATTTAGACAACACACCAGCTTAGTTGCGTTATCGAGATGTTTTTCAAAAGAAGGAATAGGAATTCAAAGTTCTGAAATTATTAAAAACTTTTGGAAAAACAAGCTTAGTTGCGTTGTCGAGATGTCGTTCAAAGGAAGGAATAGGAAATTCAAAGTTCTGAAATTATTAAAAACCAGGACACCAAAATCTCTGAAGAAGTAGCCAATCCACTTCAGTCTAGCCTTTTTTGGATTCAGCCTACAATCTGTTAGTGTTATTCTGTTAAAATTTTATTTTATTTTGTTTTGTAGAATTGAACACAAGTAAGGTTACAGTGACAAATAGTTTGGAACATTTAATGGCATCTACTAGAGCTAAAGTGGCCGAATTAAAGTCCGATTATATAGGACGAAATATAATTCTAATTGGACTAAACTCCGGCGCGGCTTTAGCATGTCAGGTAAGATATTTATTCATTTCTATAACATTAGAACTGGTAATTAGGTATTGATATTGTAACTGGTAATGCAAATTTAATGTAATGATAAAAAAACTTGGTAGTAATTTTTTTTTGAGAACATTCTTACAGTGTTAGGTGGCCTTCAGGAAAAACTGGTTAATTTTGGATGCGTCTGGTAATTACCTGAATATACCCCTCAGGTATTATACGCATGATTTCAGAATGAAAGATGGTGCGGGCTATTTTGAGACAGATTCATTGACATTATCTCTGTCGAATGGACCACAATTTTTCAGGCACAGATTTGTGCTATTCTTTGTTATATTTAGGAGGAGCGGATACGCATCCCTAATGCAAGATATTTATATCTACTCGAATAGTTAGGCTGCGTCGAAAGCAGTGAGCTCTTGTCTTTACGTTCAGATTATATGTTCTAGAAGACTAAAAGAGCTTTCTTCTTCCACGGATATTCTTGTCTGGATACCAGTCAACTGGAACCTCGGAGAATGAGGAGCTAGAATGGATGGCCAAAATAGGCGCCTCTTTCCCCTTATTAGTCTTTAGTCTGTTGTTGGGGCACATGCCTGTATGTATGACGCAGCATTCAGCCTATGGATGAGCTCAACGAGTTGTCAGCAGTATGAGATGCCCTTGGGAGCCAATAATGATATGGCTGTGTCTTTCATGGAAATCTCTGGTGATCGATTGGATCTCCTACTGGACAGTGTGATTAAGGAGTCATCTCATCTCCTGCTTCATGCCAGGCCCCGTTTTGTAGAGTTTTGAGAGTGTAAGATCAGAAATTTTTTTTCAGTCTGCTTCCGGTTGTGGTCATCGACCGATTTAGGGCATTCGCACATCGTCAGAATGCCTTGTGTTAACAGTGTGAGAATGAGAGAAGGAACACCGATCCATTTAAGGACAGTTTAATGTGTTGTATGGGGTACCATGATAGAAAGTTACAAGACTTTTGGGCCGCAACAAGGTGTAAGATGTCTGTGGATGAATCTAGGCTGTTTCCCTCTAGATATTATTGTCTGATTTGCCAGACAATAGTGAATCTTAAATAGACTTCTTTACTTTCTCTTACTCCTAGTAAAAGAGGAAGTATTGTAATCGTGTCAAATTTTGATATCGAGTTTTCACCGGAAATATCCGTTTTGAGGTCCCCTGAGTCCAAAAAAGTGGTTTTTAGCAAATGGTCTGTGTGTTTGTGTGTGTGGTGGTGTGTGTGGGTATGTGTGTGTGTGTATGTATGTATGTGAACAGCATAGCTCAAAAACGAAAAATCGTAGAAAGTTCAAACATATTTCGTTTAGGTATCGCCATGGGATCTGACAGTATGTTATCTATCAAAATTCCTCAACCGGGAGTACTACTTTACTAGTTGGTGTTATACTTTTTTGCGATTTTCTTCGAACTTGGTACATTAACTAAAGGTTTTCATCTAAAGTGCTATTTCAGTTTATTGGACAAAATAACGTTTATTAGAATTAAATATATTGTTGAAATTCCAAGTTTGAAATAAATCGCATAACCAGAAGTGCGTTTACTTTACCACTTTACTAAATGGTTTTTTCACTTTTTCGCGATTTTCTCAAAAATGGCTCCGATGATTTTTTTGAAACTTCTTATATAAACTACGCATACAAAGATCTACAACTTTTACTTAAAACATTTCTTTAGGAACATTCATTTAAGGGCACTTTTAGGGAAGGGGTGGGGTTATGTTTTTCATTAAAATGCTATCATAGTTGATTATACAATTCTATCGTCCAAACAAAATTAATGAGAAATAAGTAGATGGCCAAAATTCCAAGTTTCAAGAAAATTAGTAAACCGGAAGTGCGCTTTTACTGAAGAGTTTTTCAGTTTTCGACGAATTTCATTAAATTTGGTACACTAACTATAACATTTGTCAATTATAATTTTGAGAACAGGAGTAAGAGAAGGTTGTGAGTGTTTCACACCAGATTTTTTTTCCTGTGCCATGACTTCCGCCATTCAGCGGCCCAGTATAAAAGAACTAGGCTGCGCTAGCGATTGATGTTGTTCGTTTAGTTGGATATCAGGGGGCATGTGAGAACAATCTCGAACGGGAACAACTTCAAATGGTATGGATTATGGAACAACTTCAGATTAGATGGATTAGTCCCGGATCTGCATTTTTCTTCTAAAACCGGTTCGTTGACATTTTTCTTAGGGGTAATTATAAGGGGGCTAGAGGTTCCATACCCAAGGATGAATAATAACCATAAGACTACACAAAACTTTGTCTGTGTAGTTTCAAAATCATCCAAAAATACACAGACAAACCTCCAACGCAGAACCCCCAAAACATTCCACCTAACACGAATACTGAACCTCCCATTTACCTCTCTCTCTTCATTTCAATCTCAACGTACACTCCTCTCCTACCCTAAATGTATCTTTATCTGTTTTATTTTCTCACATTGTTAAAATCATTTTATTTAATTTACGGTCACTTCTGTTTTATAATTTCTTCTGTTAATATTTCTTTAATTTAAATTTTTCTTTTTTCTTTTCTTCTTAATCACATAGTTTTGTGATTAAGCAGAAGTGTGAGCTATCTTTACAAAGTTAAGAACCATAATGAGATGCTTATACGGCAATAGCCAGAGGAGTGTTTAAAGAAAAATAATTCTTTATTGCTCTATGTTTCGGGTACCATTGGTGACCTTCTTCCAGGAGCACTGTAAAATTTATTGGAGACAATACATTATTATACAGTATTGTAGTTGAGAAAAAGTGCATAGATTTATAACAAAAAAAAAAAATTTAAAGGAATATTAACAGAAGAAATTATAAAACAGAAGTGACCGTAAATTAAATAAAATGATTTTAACAATGTGAGAAAATAAAACAGATAAAGATACATTTAGGGTAGGAGAGGAGTGTACGTTCGATTGAAATGAAGAGAGAGAGGTAATTGGTATTCGTGTTAGGTGGAATGTTTTGAGGGTTCTGCGTTGGAGGTTTGTCTGTGTATTTCTGGATGGTTTTGAAACTACACAGACAAACCTCCAACGCAGAACCCCAAAACATTCCACCTAACACGAATACTGTACTTCCCATTTACCACTCGTTCACCTTCATTAATCCTATTTCCAATAGAATCAATAACATCCTCAAAAACTATATCCCCAACTTCCGAACAGGCTTCTTTTCCAACAAACTAAATAAAATCTTCTCAAAAATTAAAGACCCTATTGAAAAACCTAACAAAACACATACGTTATACAAACTTCAATGTATTTCTCCCAAACTGCAACGCTGATACATAGGTGAATCCAAACAATTTTTACAAAAAAGACTCGGACAACACGAATTAGTCATTAGCAACAAAAAAATTGACAGCACTGCTCTCTCTAAACCTGTTCTTACTTTCAATCATGTCATCGATTTAATAACCCTTCCATTTTAACCACTTATCGCAACCATTCATAACGTCTTCTATCCAAACCTTACAAATTCACCTCGATCAGAATTCTATCAATTTTAAAAAAGACAAAGAAATCATAACTTAGTTATGGTGGTTGGTTCCGCAGAGCTGGAAAGCATCAGAGACATTTTCCGTGGTAGCCTGCTTCATTTTGTGGTCTACTCTCCTAACCTAAATATATCTTTACATGCTTTATTTTCTCTTATTGTTGATATCATTTTATTTAATTTATTGTCACTTCTCTTTAATAATTTCTTCTGTTAATATTTCTTTTATTTAAAGTTGTTTTTTTTATTATAAATCAGTGCACTTTTTCTCAACTACAATAATGTACTTTCTCCAATAAATTTTAGAGAGCTTCTGAAGAAGGGCACCAATGGTACCCGAAACGTAGAGCAACAAAGAATTCTTTTTCTTTATCCTCTGGCCATTGCCGTATAAACACCTTTTTGTAATTTTAAGGCCTGACGATTTCAATACCATTTTAAGAACCATAATTTTATTTTTTTCAAATGATGTTCACATTGATAATTATCCTTACTTTTTACCAGTTTGTGCAAGAATTAGAAAGTAGTTGGAAATATCAGAAATAAGCAGATATGGAATATTAAGAATATTTTGAAATTTTGTTTAAAAAAACTCTTTTATTCCAACTCCAGGTATATAAAAATAATTTAAATAACAAAATTACAGACGATCTTATTCTTAGGTATCACTTGTGGAGCCAGTATCCGCTGTGGTTTGTCTTGGATTTCCAATGCACACTGTGGAAGAGAAAAGAGGTCAGCCAGATGATAGTATATTGAATTTGAATGTTCCTACATTATTTGTAATTGGAAAACATGCCGCTACAGTGCAGTGCGTTATTTTGTTATTATTATTTAATCATTGATATTATTTATCTTAACAGTTACAGTTTCTTTTATTTTATTTTTTTACATATAGTGTTAACGATTTAGAAGATCTAAGAGAAAGACTGAGAGTCCATACTTCATTAGTTGTGATTGGCGGTGCAGATGATTACCTGAGGGTTACCCACAGCAAACGAAGTGCAGACGGTATGACACAGGCTATGGTTGACAGATGCATTGTTGTATGTAACAAATTTTATTTATATTTATGACAATAAATACATACATACGTAACTTAAGAAATATTACTTTCTTTAATTATATTTTAGGATGAAGTGGCTGACTTTATTGGCACAGTGTTGTTAACACCAAATCATAAACAGGATATTAGAACTGTGAATGCAAAGCCAAGAATGAAATTAGTGGAAAAAAAAAGAAAAATTTCAATCAATGATGAAATTATACCAAAGAAACATCGTAAGTTAATTTATTTAACATTAATGAAAGTTAATGAAGTTATTCTTTCTCTTAATCGCTGTAAGATGAAATAATTGCGATTCGAAAATCCTTGTGTGCTTAGTGTCAAATTTTCAAAATTGTATTTTCATCGGAAATATATGTTTTATGTATATAAAACAAAGATTTTATGGAATATTTTAACGACTGGAGTAGAAAGTGTCACAAAATCGAAAATTACAGGAAACTCCAGCATGAAATTCTGTTTTACTTGTTACCAGAGCATGTGACACGAAAGTTACATCAAAATCGTTAGCCGGAAGCGCGACTTTACTGAATGTTTTTTTGTTTTAATTTTTCACGGTTTTCTCGGAAATGGCTCTGTTTTGTTGATACAACATGACTTTTCACTAAACCATTAGTTAGCTTTGGTGATAATTATAAATACGTAGGAAAAGCTTTAATTTGTGAGTTTTTAGGACAGGAGTCACCTGAATGAGGAATTGAGCTTAACGATTGTACTGATTTTTTTCAGTTCTAAGAAGTAGAAGTTGAATTATTCTATTGAAAATAAGTGACAATAAAACTTTTCAATTCTTGAAAATGTTCTATTTTCTTCTCGAGACCTAAGGAGGCTATCATTAGTTTACAAAAATTTTTAAAATTGTTTTATCAATAAAGAAACAATGGCAATGTTTGCGTGTTATATTAATATAATTTTTGAGTAATTTCTCACTGATATTATTGTTTTTAAATTAGGTACTTTTTTTTTTATAACTTGTGTTATACGCTACACAACAGATTTGATGACTAAGAATAGTGAGTATGTGGGTTGTACGATACACAGTTATAGCAAATATGTACTGCCTAACACTGAATTTACAAAAAAAAAGTATGTAAAAAAATGTCAAGATTCGGTAAGCAAACATTGAAATGTTATTTAATCTAATACTAATATTGCCATACTTACTTTTTACTGAATCAATTTTAATAATTTTTGTATACTGATGATGCCCTCTTTTCTCGAGAAGGAAATAAAATATTATCAAGAATCACTGTCATATTATTTTCAACAGAATAATTCTGTTTATTTATTTATTTATTTACTACATTGAAGCCTTGCAAGCTTGTAGGGAGTTGGCTTACAAAATTTAAAAATAAAAGTAAATACATGTTTAATATAATAAAATAAAAGCAATAACGGCAAAAATTTAGATCATCTTGACAACCATTGCAAAACAATTAGCCTTTCATTTTAAATAGCTTATAATAACAGCATTAAGATTTAGTTTATAAGCGGCATTTACCTTACTTGACAGTTTATGTTATTCATTAATCATGGATGAACGCAACATTAATACATTTGTAATAAAGTTATATATCTTAAAACAATCAAATTTCGACTGAACTGACAGTAAATTAAATAGTTGTTCTTCTTTGCTAATAGTAGATAGAATAGATAGCTGAGGTAAATATTTTACTCTTAAACAGTCATTAATCGGACAAGTAATAAATAAATGAAATAAGTCTTCATTTTCATAATGATTACAAAGAGTGCAAAGCTGGTTAGGTTTTATTAAGTAAGCTGTTGCTTTATATACAATTTTTATAGAAAAATTACTGCAAGTTCTGATTTGAAATATTATGCTGCTAACATGGAATGGTAGAGAGAATAGTAAATAATTTTGAACAGCCGAAGTATTTAAGGGAATATTTTTATAATAAATACTGTAATTAGAGGAGTACAGCCTGGCTACATCAGAATTGTATAAACTTGCTTCGTAGGTGGACAAAATTGTATTCAAATTTTTACGAATTACATAAGGATCCTGCCTTTCCCATATTATTGTAACCAACACTTATAAAAAATTCCTTTATTTGAGTTACCCAGTTAAACTTAATATTATTAGATGGTGAAGAGTCGAGAACTAATAGCCTATCATAACAAATACGTGATAGTCTGGAACGGTCCATTTCGAGTATTTTACACAACCACTTTACAGCAAGCTTAAAAACAGTGGAGGCCATATGCGGTATACCAGTTTCTAATAATATTATATTATAGTATGGAGTGGATTTTAATAAATGAAAGAGGCGTTTGTAAAAATTTGTTTGGGCATATTCTAGACGATCTAAATACCTTAATCCCCAAATTTGTACCGAAAGAAAAGAGCAATGTGGAACGAGCAATTGAATTGAATAGTGCTACATTACTGGGCCATGAATTACTCTTGACCTTCGCCAAAATATTATTTACGGTGCCAGCAGCAATATTAAATCTCGAGATTGAATGTTCAGTGGCTGAGAGCAACATAGAGGAAGAGGAAAACTGAACGCCTAAATACACATATTTGTTTGTTACCTCAATATCAGTATTTTCATAGACAAATTTTTCTAAAAGAGTTGTACGTCCTCTATGAAATTTTATAATTTTAGTTTCAGCAGGGTTTACTTTTAGGGAATTAAGATGACAATATTCCTCCAGTGCCTTTAACTTTCTTTTCATGTCAACATAAGAGTCGGACAAAATAATTAGATCGTCCGCACATAAGAGAACCAATAGTTCATTAAGGCCATCTATATTCAGACCAGAAATACCCTCCCTTTCCTAAATCCGATATAAACAAGATGAACAGGAAAGGGGAGAGAATTTCCCCCTGTAAAACCCCTTCTGTCATTAAAATATCAGAGGATAAATTAGATCCTACTCCTACATTTAAAATAGCATTATCATACAAATGTTTTCAAATTCTGATAATTTTAGGGCTCAATCCCATTAAAAACAATTTAGTCCAAAGAAGGTGATGTTTAACACAGTCAAATGCCCGTTTAAAATCCACAAAGCAAGCATAAACAACCATTTTCGGCAAACGTAAGTGTAAATTTATTACAGAAGACAGAGTAAAAATATTATCAAGACAGCCACGACCACTCCGAAACCGTGATTGAGATTCCGGCAAAATTTTAAGTTCCGATTCCCAAATGATCAAACGATTTAACAAAATTTGAGTGAATACTTTTAAAGTACAATTAGCCAGAGCTATCCCTCTATAATTAACAGGATCATGTCTGTTGCCCTTTTTGTGCAGCATGCAAAGAGAAATTTTCGACCAAAGTTTAGGAGTACATTCAATTTCTAAAATATTATTAAATAGAACCTGCAAGTAAAGTAACCAGTTTTGCGGAAGAAATTTCAGAAACTCAGATGAAAAACCATCCTGACCAGGAGCAGAGTTTAATTTACACTTTGATAGACTTAGGATGATTTCATTAAAATCAATTGCCTCATCCAGAATAGGTAAGGAAACGCCGAAATAACAACCCTCAATTCTAGGGCATGGTTGATAAATATCAGAGTAGTATTTTTCCCAATCTTCGAGAGAAACTTGATTAAAATTATTTCTTTTTGTTTTAAATTTTCTAACTACTGACCAAAAAGACTTAGGATCTTTAGTATTGGAAAAATCATCTAATATTAGCTTGTCATAGTTATTCTTTTTTTCCTTAATTAACTTTCTATAATTATTTTTTAACAATACATACATATTATAGTCTAAGTCCAAAAAACCGCTTTTTCTGCATACAGATAACTGCTGTTTAACTAATTTTTTTAAAGATTTAAGTTCTAAATCATACCATGGTTTATTGAAAGAATAATTTGGCTTATTATATGTAGTTTTTACATGTTTTAACCCAAGACGTTGCGGCATATGTTTAGAGTGTTTAGAAAATTTTCATACATAATATCGGATGATTTACTAACAATAGAAACTTTTTCAGAGAACATCATAAATTCTTTATAGAGGTCAGATTTGTTGCTATCCCATTTAAATAAATCCACCTTGTTAACAATAGAATCAGAGAAGTTACAAGAAGAATGTTGATAGTTAAAATTAAGCTGCAATAAAACAGGGAAGTGATCAGACAGTGAGATATTGTTAAGGATTTTTAAATCGTATATATCATCCATGTTAGCCAAATTACGCCAAATTAAATCGTTAACGCTTTTGCCTAAATGAGAAACAAAAGTAAATTGTGCCGGATAATCGCTATAAGACCCACAATTGATAAGAATAAATGAATTGTCATGCATAAATTGGGTTAGCAGACGACCTCTCTGATTACAACATTCGTCTAAACTAGCGTGTACTTCATTAAGATTAGAATAGTCGCAAATTTCATCAAAATTTTCCATAATATCAACCCTTGAGTTAAAGTCGCCCCCCAATATATATAGTTTTCTATTATTATTTAATAAATTCTTGAATGATATATCTAATAAATCTAAAAGAACAGAGATGTCTAATGAAGGTTTGAAATAAATAAAAATTAATATAAAAGAAACAAACTCACTTTTAAGCTCTAAAATCAACCACCAGTGACACAACTCAATAGCACGAACTTCAAACATATCACTTTTGACGAAGATCAGTAGACCACCACTTCCTCTTCCTCTGGATTTCTCTCTAATAGCCACAAATGATGCTGCCAATTCAAAACCTTTGAAGGGAGAATTTTTTATTTCATTAAGATGCCATGTTTCAGAACAGCAGATTATATCACAGTTTTCAAAGTTGCGGATATTCTGACATAGATTATTATAACCTTGGACGTTCCAAAATAGAATTTGAGGGAACTTTTGATTGAGAGATGAGTGAAAATTATGTTGTCTAGAAGCTGGCGGTTCCATCAGCATATTCAGTTTAACCTTAGATGAAGAAGACTTAAACAAATTCCCATGTTTAGAAGAAGTAATACATGAACTTATTTGTACTTCCGAGATAAAAAATTTGTAATAGATGGAGATCGCCCCAATTTTTGTTCTCCTCTCCTCCTTTTGGTGCCAACAGACGATGTAGACGCATCAGATTCAAATGGAGGATCCTGATCTTCATCATCCGAAGTAAATACAGCAAGTATAACAGTATTCAAAGCCGGCAAATCTTCTTCACACCGAATGGCTTTAGGATGGTCATCTACCTTCTTTTTAACGAAAATTACACCATTCCTATGCCAAGTTGACTCTACAAGGCCCTGTTTCTTATAATTTCTGGCCTTGATAAATAATTTATAATTAAATGGAGAAAGTAATTCATTTACATAAATACTTCTACTCGGATCTTCAGGATATAGTTTATCTTTATCTTTTTTGCGCATATAATAAATTTAGTTTTTAAAGATATGTGCAAAAATTTAATTATAATTGACGGAGGAATTTTCTTCCCCAAATTTCGACGGTAGATATAATCGATCATGTCTTCTCTAAGTGCTAGACCGATAGCTTCAGACATTTTCTTAACTATCAAAAATAAATTTTCATCAGCCGTAACAGGATGATTATCAATCTTGACATTGAACAAAAAGGGGGCTTGAGAGGAAAATGAAATTTCTTTATTTAATAAGGTAATTTGTTCTTTAATCTTTTTATTTTCCTCTATTAACGCAGAACTTTTTCGTTTACATATTTGAAGTTCTTTTTCGAGTTTTTCTGATAATTTTTTAAATTCATTTTTTAGGTCTTTTATTTCTGTTGACAAAGAGGCCTGTCTCTTCTACCTGCGGCTATATCACTAGATAGGAATCCAGTTTAGAAATAATTAAACTATTTGAATCACCCCCACCCGTTACAATCATTGACAGTGTACCACTTGGAGCGCTACTTGTACTTTCTCTGTCAGTAGGCATGGTAAGATCGTGAAGTGGAAGGGATACTCACAATACTAATTTTCTCCTCTCTTCTCTCTTAATCAATCTTTTCTGAATTCTCTTCTCTTAACAACAAACAGTAGCAACTAATTTAACAACCTTTGCCCTGATATAAGCACAACCGTTATAGATTTCAATTATTATTTTAATTAATTACTAAAAAACTGCTCGTTAGATTTTTCTAAAAATTTTTTATATGTTTTTCACTTTCTTTACAAGAGCTCATCAAAAATTCAATCCAAAATTCAAACTTTAACCACTATAAAATTCACAAAACTCACAGAGACGAAAAATGTGATGTTCACTCACTGACTGCTCTAATGCAACTCAACAGAATAATTCAACTATTATAGTTTTTGCAAATATTATTTCTCTAGATCTCAGATGTTTCTCTTCTATTCTAGTGTAGCGCAAATCAGTTTTTAAAAAATCATCTCATAGTAAGAACTTTTCTTGTTTCAGGTATTTCTTTATCCACTTCGCAAAGTGGTGGTATTACACTAAGTAAGTAATTTCTTCATTTGTACTTCCGAATTATAGGTCGACTAAAATTTCTTGACTCTTGGCATCCAGAGGAACTATACAGCCGACTTGTCCAAAAAAAAATCGAAAATCCATGTGAGCATAAACTCGTACTTATATATAGTATGCCAGGAGTTACATGCACTTATTACTAAGGAAATATATCTTGTGATTTAGACTTAGTGTTTATAATTCTTTATATAAAATAAATTAAACCGAGCAAGAATAAATACCACAAAGAGCCAAAATAGTAGGAAACAAGCGACCTGCCCAATCTTATCTCACATAATGTCTTTGCTTTGAATGTACACCGCTTCGCGCACTCATTTCGAGGTTCAAGATATTTTAGTGGACTTATAGTAACGAATAGCAAACTTTGACTATCTTGTAATAATAACTTTTTTTTGTTTTTTTAAGGTATGAATCCATTGAATCGTTCAAAAAAGAATCCTACACCTCGGAATGTAGGGCGTAATATAAAATGGACCAACGAGGTAATTATTACACAAGGAATTTTTAAATTTTATCAAAAATATTTTGATGCTTTTCCTTATTTTATGTTATTTGATTATCTACGTATTTATTTATTATTATTGTAAAGACTGATGGAAGAATACAATCTATACAGCGAAGAACACCGTTGGATGATAAAACCTTGATTTCAAGGTCTACCATAGACAGTATCAGGATTATCAATAAGAATGTTACTTCCTTCAAACCAACCACTGTTTCTGGTAATTCAAATTTTGTTTTCTTATTAAAAATTAAAATTGATTTATTAGTTGCGAAAGGATTATATAATAACTGGTTTTAACAGTTACAGCTGATATCTAAATCAAATAGAGTCGAAAGTGATGTTAAACTTTTTTTTTACCTTCTCAATTTAAAAAATTGGCATTTGGTTTCCCGGTTTAATCTTTAAGCTCGAATTTACTGCAGAAAATAGGTTGAGATTTTAACATAACTGAGGAATAAATCAGATGGCTAGTAGTTTTTTAATTTCGTCACATACTAGTAAGTAAGTAAATTACACAAATAACTAATCATTGAAACAGATAGCTAGAAAAACGTTGATTTTCACCGAGTTAGACTAACTATGCCACTGTTACGTCCAAAGGACTCGCGAGTCCTCTTCTAATTCGCGCTTAACATTGTCATCAAAAAACAAAAGTACCTAGAATTTATTTCTGCGGTATGCAGAAAACTGAATATAACAGGCAGGAATACAGCAATGTACTTGTTATGTTTAGTGATTTGAGATTTTTGAAATTGACTTTTTACCGAAAATTCATGAATTGAGAATTCCGAAGTATTAAAACAATTTTTTCCTTTAGCAATTGGTCAGTAAATAATATTGGTTGCCTTTTGTTGATAAGTACAAGTAACATAACTCAACAAAGAAAAATCGTAGGAAGCTCAAACAACAAGGTAGGATCAGAGACATTTTCCGTGGTAGCCTGCTTCATTTTGTGGTCATCGACCGGTTTCGGGCGTTCGCCCATCTTCAGGATGCGTTTTTTAGACAGTGTGACAACACAGACTCGCACAGAGCTAACTTAGTTTCACACTCGAAACCGGTCGATGACCACAAAATGAAGCAGGCTACCACGGAAAATGTCTCTGATGCTTTCCAGCTCTGCGGAACCAACCACCACAACAAACAAGGTAGGACTGAGGTATGGATTACTCCATCTAAATATCACCAAAGAAACGGAAAATATAGTGTACCAATAATAATTTAGATCGATCACTTTTAATATGGTGTACTAATATATAGGTCGATCACTTTTAATGTGGTGTACTAAATAGGTTGATCACTTTTAATGTGAAACATTTTTTTTAATTGATTTTAAGCGGTTTTTAGGAGAGCTCACATTAAGTTTCATTATAACATTGTTTTGTTTATTGGACTTCAAAACTTTTAAAATATATGATAGCTGAAATTTAATGACAAAAAGACATGATATATAATATGAATAAAACACTTGATTATACAGTATCGAGCTATCGAGCTGTATTATACAGGTCGAAAGCTCGGCACTGTATAATAAAGTGTTTTATACATATTATATATCAGAACTGTATGCCATTTAATTTCAACTATCAATAGGTTTCATGTTTTCTTTTCCGAATTTGAAGAAAATCCTTCTATATGAAGAGGGCCTTTGCTGGAAGGTTCTTTTCTCTTATTAGCAATTTTCTCCGAACAGTTTCTTTAAATCTCTGGAAAATTGTTTTGAGGAGATTCTAGGAATGTTGCGATATCTTGATTCCCTTTATTATCATTTATTGTATGTTAAAATAACTACACTAGTTTAAAATACACTAGTTAAAATAACTAACTTGTTTGAAGATATCGTTCTATTTAATGAAAGCAACAAGGTAGGAATTAGAAAAAAACTTAACCGTAACAAGGTTGTTAAATTCAATTAGGCGTTTAATAACAACGTTTAGATGTTGCGGCGGCTCTGGTTTTTGTCACAATCATACAAGCAATCAGAACAGCATGTTGAATATTGTAAATTGGACAAATTAAGCTTTGTCCATCAGTTTATAGTGGTGTGGACATCTAAGCCAGTGTTGTGAAAGAGTGCCAGCTAGCACGATATTGAAATAATGTAGCAGCACCGAGCTTTGTATCTGCTGAATCTACAGTAATGGGGCAACTAGGTCAACTGCCCAGTCAGAAGTATTCATGCTAGTGTGGGCTGTGATCGGAGACGGAGTGTTCTGACTAGCGAAGTTTTGGAGTGTCGGTGGGTTGCCCCAGTCTCAGAGTGGATATGAGATCAGGGGGTGCAAGTGCAAACAGAGATCGGGCTCGTGTTGGCTAAGGAAGTGACTTATCATTAAGAACAGAAGGTTCTGGTGTATGGTAGAAGAAGTCTGATTGTAGCAGTAGAAGTAGTCACATATTAATTTACGTAAAGGATTCTTATTTTTAGGGGTAATAATTGTTTGCGGAGAATAAAGTGAGGCAAAAAAATAAAAAACACACCAACAGCAGGCTCTGGACCAATGAAAGGGAGAGAGGCGCCTCTATTGAGTTTTGGTTGCAATAGTTTTGCAATATATTTAGTTTATTTTGAGCGTCTGCCCATGACCAAGACAAAATCACTAAATCATCCGCATATATAGCAAAATTAATTCATTATCTCTACCTAAGCTAACACCTGTTGCTCCATTTTCTTTAAAATATCGAACAATATCGGAAACGTACAACCCGAAAAGGGTCGGGCTCAATTTTCCCCTTGTAAAACTCCTTCCTTGAGTTAATAAGCTTCTTTACAATTCTAATGAATTTTTCTCCTAACCCTAATGAATATAATTTGTGCCACAATTTTGTATGGGAGAGGGAGTCGAACGCTCTTCGAAAATCAACAAATATACCAAATATTTTTCTACGTTTTAAGCGTAATTGTATATTAATTGCAGCTGAGAGTGTAAAGATAGCGTCTCTACATCCATTTTATTTTTCCCCATTTCGATGGTAATTCCTCTCTCTCTAAAACTTGATTAAATAAATTAAGTAAACAATGTGTCCATTGAGGGGGTAGAACTTTAAAACATTCATTGCAGATGTTATCAGGTCCTGGAGACTTGTTTTTTTACTGCGTGAAATACTAAATGTTAATTCCTCTAGAGTTATTGGTCCGTCCAATTGCGGATGACAAACTTCTAAATAACCAAATTTAGGTGATACTTTTATTACCTGGCTATCACTTAAAATTTTTTCCCAATCTGAGAGTGAAACAATATTTTCTACTAGCTTTTATTCCTGATTTTCTTTATAGCCGACCAAAACTCATTACTATTTTTACACTTTCATCGATGAAGTTATATTATTTTCATACTGTTTTTTAGACGAGAGAAGTATTTTCTGGTATTTCTTTTTTGCGTTTAAATATAAATTTAACGCTTTACTCTTGAAAGAGACCCCTCGCGCTTTACAATAACAATTTTTAACATTTTTTTGGCCATAAGACATTCTTTAGTGAACCAAGATTTTTTTTATTTTTTTGCTATTAAACGACCTGAACCGCAATATTTTACTTTCTTTCATAACCTCAATTATAGCAGCACAAAAATTTTCGTATAGGTCATCCATAGAACTACTATTGTAATATATTTTTACAGAAGAATTTAATAAATAATTTAAGTATAGAAAATTTTGGTCATTTCTAAAGATACTAGGTATTTTAACCAATTTTCCTGTACAATTATAACCATTAATATGATCACCCACAAAATAAAGTTTTAAATGAGCTAAGAGATGATCTGAATGGGCAGTTACAAATTTAATTTTAAAATCACGAAAACATTCAAGGCAGGCGTTATTTAATCCATACCAAGTCGATAGCACTACGACCCTGGTGACCCATAAACGTATAATTGCCGGGGTTGTCACTATATGATCTACCGTTGCAGACTAACAAACCCACATTTTCCATTATATTTCTGCCCGTTTTTACTAATAATGTTATCAGCTGAACATCTCTCCGCCGACAGACTGCTATCGAGGACCATTTCTTTTTCAATCTGATTTAAAAAACCAATCCGACAATTAAAATCCCATCCCACAATTATTTTATAATTGCAATTTAAATATCGTATAAAAGATTTTCAAATTCATCTAATATGCGTTCTTGTATATCATGTTTTAAATAAACCGATGCGATTATAATAATTTCGTTATTAAATTTACATTTAATAAAAATCCAATAATCTGCAGAACATATAAATTCAAATTCCTTTATAACCTTTTTTTTTTTTTAAGAAAACCAAAATTCCACCTCTAGTTCCACCCAGTGATTTAAATTTGACGGCAGGGCATACTAGCGTATCAAACATATTCAACCAATTACGAGTGTAAAAATTTTTACTTACTAACCAGGATTCACAGATACATAAAACATCCAAACATTGAATAATTTCTATTTCAGAAGAGTATCATGCCAAATGTGGATCACTTCCCAAAGTTCATAAACCCAACATCCCCATTAGACCCGTCATCAACTACACCACAGTACCCGCTTACAAACTCTCAACTACTTGCAACAGTAATAAAGAACAAAATCGAACTACACGACACTTTTACCATGAAGAATACACAGCACCTAATTCACTTACTGAAAGACACAATAATAATACCCTGATCACGACTGATTTCACTTGATATATCTAACTCATACACATCCATCCTTATAAATGGCACTTTAAACATTGTAAAACAGAAATTAAAACAACAGAATCCACAATACAAGCCGAATCCACATACAGAATCCACAACCATAACCGAAACTACAGTTAAACAAAACTACTTTAGATTCAATAACAATTTCTACCTAGATACAGACGGATTAGGAATGGGACACCCGACATCTGCAATTCTATCAGAAGTTTTCATGAACACTTAGAAGACTTTTACATCCCATACTTGAAAGAACATTTGATCACGTTACGTAGATGACTCAATACTTATACTCGAACATGACATTGACATAGACACACTTTTAAACTATTTAAACAACCTTCACCCCAATAGAATTCACACATGAGTACGAGAATGATGGCACTCTCACCTTTCTAGACAAAACTTACCAGAAATAATAACAAAATAGACTACGGAATTTACAGAAAACCCACTTCTACTGACACCATAATACCTTCCAGTTCCCATCATCCCACTCAACACAAACAAGCAGCCCTCAGATACCTAACTAACAGGCTAAAAACTATAACACTCACAGCGACCAACTACAGACAAGAATTCAACACCATATACAACATAGCCACAAAAAAACGGATACCCTGCTAGCGTTTCAACAAGTTATTAAGAAAAAACACTAAACCACAGCCAAGACGAAAATCCCACAACACCCAATATATTCGCCACTTTCACATACATAGAGAACAAGGTTTACAAACTGACAAACTTTTTCAAAAAACTAGGCTTGAGAATAGCATTCATAACAAACAATAAATTTCTTAACAAAATATGCACACATACTGAAACAAGTATGCCAAAAGTGGCATGTAAAACTCGCTTGTCCCAAATGCAATTGTACCTACGTAGGTCAGACCGGAAGACGCCTCAAAGACAGGTTTAAAGAACACTTACATACAAATACAACAAAACCGACTCCACTTATGCTAACCACCTTATAAAAAACAACCACGAACCACAAAGTATAGAAAAAACAATGGTCCTATTACACCAAGGCACAAAAGGAAGACGAATGGACATTCTAGAAAAAATATAAATATACAAACACAAGACTATCCACAAAAACATAATGAATGACCAAATAAACTATAACTCAGACACACTCTTTAAGGTCATTCCTCACACCTAACTATATTACAAACATACCACAAACTAGAATTAAAGACATA